>JZKD02S1722139.1:560547-594208 GCA_000966675.3 Picea glauca
GAGAGAGAGAGAGAGAGAGAACAAACATATTATGCGAATACAAAGATTCATGTTGAAATAACAATAAAAATATACATGTAGCATACACAGGAAAAACCCATAAACACATGTATAAATACACATAATGTAAATTCTTAAAAAAAATATACTTATGTTTTATATAAGGCCACCAACTGCGTGCATGCCTTCCACGATCCTCCCAGCCTTTGACCATGCTACTCATAACTCTCAACAATGGGTCACCCCAGAGATGGGACTAAACTCCACCTGAGTAAAGGGATTCCTAGCTAGGTTGATACAATACATACAACATGAAGGATTTCATCCCATTATCCAACTCTAACTACCATACTATAGTCTCTCATTCCCCACATGCCTGTCCCACCCTGGGAATTGTGCCCCTTCTTTTCTCAACAGTCCTTCGGCTGTCCCACTTCACTTCCAAGGATTCAACAATAGGTGAGATAGGAAGTCTCATAGCACTGTAGTTTCAGTTGGTATCCCTTAGTAAATCACTTTCCCCAAAAATTCTATTACCTGGAGAGTTTCTCACGGGACTTAAAACCTGCCTCTTCAATACATGGGCCTGAAAACTTGCCTCTTCAATCCCCCAAGCCTGACAGCCTGTTTCTTCAGTTCAATGCTTAGGTCAACCAACTACAGGTAATGTTGAATACAACATCAACATTCATATAAGGAACATGTTTTGGGAGAACCAACATTCAGGGAATGGAATAGATGTTGCTAATAACATAAAGGTACAACATTGGCTCAGGTAGGTATAGATGCACTGTGCATACTAGGAGGGATACGATTTACAACTAATAATAGGAAAATTATGGGTATCTCAAGGAGTGTGTCCAGGTTCCAGAGGTAAAGCTGATGGCATGAATGGTTGAGTGTGTGAATGGCTCAGTGGGTGAGAAATGGATTGATTCCCCCCAACCTTTATTTTCATGTTCCCTTGATGAAACATGGCTCTCAAGGAGCTCAATTCTCTCCACTTGTAAATCATTCTCTTTTCCATAAGAACTTAGGATAAAATATTTATCCTCACCATAGTCTTTAGGAATAATATTATAATATTCCTTTGGCAATAATCCCTCTAGATTAACCTCTTTCCTAGGCTCTTAGCCCTTCCTTTCCCTTCCTAATGAAGTTTAGTCCCCCATAATCTTCTATCATGGTTGTTCTACACACAACGATGTATTATATTAATGATATGAGTATTTACATATACAAAAATAGGCTCACTGGCCTTTAGCATCTAGGCTCCCCAACCTAATCATCACATAATCCTTCTCACTTATAATAACCTGGCTAACCAGCCTATAAAACATATTTACAATTTTAATTGGGGCTAGGTCAAGGGGTATTACACTATGGGACCGACAGTTAGGTTCGTCAGTTATCTGATGATCATAACATGGAGCATTTGATGTTACGTTCTTCAGTTATCTGACGAATGGGTAAACATTAACAAAAATAAATATTTAAATCTATAGATATAATATTTAACTCTCTTTATATATAATATATAAATCTATATTTAATATTTAAATGTATGTATATATATATATATATATATATATATATATATATTATTGGAAATTGTACATAAACTACCTTCACAACAACATGTTGGTGTGGTATAAAACCTCCCTCATAAAAATGTAATGGATAGTATAAAACCCCCCTCATAACAACTTATTGTTAATAGGGCTTGAAAATCCCCCATAGAAAAGTATAGAGCTAGCTTGAAATCCTAGTCACGGCTAGTTATGAGGATGATTTGAAATTCCCCTCATAGAAATTAATGAGAGAAGTTCCATCATAAGTGTAAGAAAAAAGAAAGGCCATGGAAAATGTTGTTGAATACATACATAATAAATC
Organism: Picea glauca; assembly: GCA_000966675.3. Taxonomy (NCBI): domain Eukaryota; kingdom Viridiplantae; phylum Streptophyta; class Pinopsida; order Pinales; family Pinaceae; genus Picea; species Picea glauca. The sequence continues at coordinate 562,441 of JZKD02S1722139.1, forward strand.
CATTTACTATCTTGATTCCTAAAATATTTCATATTACATGTCTATGCCACTATCGACAACAGAGATAGTGTATCAGGTTGTTCTTGACTCTTCCATCGATCAAGATATTGTTACATCACAGATGGATGAGGAGGATCTTACTATCAATCTCATATGGGCCACTTCATCATTTTGTTCATGTGACCTCCTTGATGATACTTTACCCTCAGATGAATCAATTGTATAGGCCATGAATGGTTCTGACAGGCCATGGGATGATATGCACCATTGCTCTTATTTTCTCCCAGATCTTGTTAGAATTGAACAAGATGATTTTAGATCTACCTTGAGCAAGATAGTTCATCATGTTGTAGTTCCACTTGATACGCATGACATTTATACCAAAGGCAAAATGATGAGTATCTCTCCTACCATCATGATCGATATCTCTCCTACTCCTGGCAAGATTGAAAATGTATACATCGGTGTAGATTGTTCGTCGGAATAAATTTTGATCTACATCAAGCTATTCAAATAATTTTGGGATGTATTTGCTTGGTCATATGAATAGATGCTAATAATCAATCCTCTAATTGTCAAACATGAGATTAAAACCTATCTAGATGCTAAACATGTTTGACAACGACTCATAGTTGTCAATCCTAGGAAGGCCCCTGCTATTAAAGCAGAGGTAGAAACACTGCTTAACGTTGGCTTTATCTGCCTGGTTCCCTTGACTGAATGGGTATCCAATCCCGTTCCTGTTAATAAAAATCAAGGAACCATCCTTGTATGCATGGATTTTCATGAACTAAATAAGGCCTGTTCCAAAGGCAACTTCCCGACATCCTTCATTGATTAGATTCTTGATGAGTGTGTGGGAAGTGAAGTTTTTTATTTTATGGATGGATTTTTCAGGTTATAACCAAATTCAGATTAAGATAGGGGACCAACATAAGAAAAAAAAAAATTGTAATTGGGGTACATTCATATACCAGAAAATGCCTTTCGGCTTTAATAACTCCGAGTAAACTTCCAACGAGCTATGACCTTCGCTTTTCACAATCTCAAGAATATAGTTGAAGGCTATCTTGATGATCTTGTTGCTCATTTCTGCAAGAGTGTGGATCACCCTACACAATTTCAACTAGTTTTTGAAAGATGTTTCCATTATCACATCCGTTTGAGCCCTCATAAATGAATATTTTTCGTCAGGTTAGGTCGACTTCTAGGATTCTTAGTCTCTGAGACTAAGATGATGGTGGATCTGTTAATGGTTGAGGAAGTACTTTGATTGCCTCCACTGCACCATATTCATCAACTTCAAGGTGTACAGGGGGAAGATAACTTTTTACGATGGTTTATAGTGAACTATGCCAATATTACTAAGGGTTTCATGCATCTCTTAAAGGAGGACACTCCTTTTATCTAGGTTGAAGGAGACCGAGAATCCTTTGATGCTTTGAATAAAACCTTGGTATCTATGCCTTTACTAAATTCTCTAGACTACAATAGATATTACTTGATTTATATCTCTACATCTGAAGAGATGATTGGTATGATGTTTATTCAGGAGGATGTCGAGCTTCATGAGAACATCATTTACTATCTTAGTCAAAACTTAGTCGGCCCTAAACTCAAATATTATCATGTCAAAAAGGTAGCTTCGGTTGTCGTTCATGTAGTTGAATGATCATGAAACTATATATTTCTCTGGAAAACTACTCTGGTTGCAGATGTCAATCCATTTATTTATGTCCTTACTAGGCGTATCATAGGGGGAAAATACATAAATGAATTATCATCTTACAAGAATTTGATCTTGATTTCGCTTCTATGAAATCCAAGAAATCGTTAGTTTTTGCAGACTTGCCTCGGTTAGATGAGGATGATATTCATGTTGATTCATTTGCAGATGAACACATTTTCCTTGTCTCATCTTCAAACCCCTAGTATGGAGATATTGTTGTCTATATTCAAACTTTAAATTTCCCCCAGCATCTCTCGAGAGATGATTGACAACATATATGATACCAAGATAAGAACTATGTTATTGTAGATGACACTTTGTATTTCCTAGGAGTAGAGAGTATCTTGAGTCATTTATTAAATCATGAATAGGTTGAGTATATTCTAAATGAATGCCACAATGGGGTTTGTGGTGGTCATCTATCTGAGCTTGCGACAACCCAGATAATTTTGCGAGGAGGTTATTTTTGGCCATCTATTTTTAAGGATTCTATAGAAGCGGTTAAGAAGTGTCACCCCTGTCATTTGTTCACTCAAAATATTCACTCGCATCCATCCCCTCTCCATCCAATCATTACTATCGATCCCTTCACCAAGTGGGTGATGCATTTTTTGGATTGCAACCTAACTTCGACTAGGGGGAATCAACACATTATCGTGGTCATAGACTAGTTTACTAAGTGGGTCAAGGCCATGCCTAAAGTTAAATCCAATGATAATAATGTTGATTTCATTGTGTTCAATCAAATTATAGCCAAGTTTGGAATCCTGAGTGAGATTGTCATTGATCATGGACGTCACTTTCAGAATGAAATGATGAAATAATTAGCATTGAAACTAAGGTTTAAACATGGTCATTATTCCCCTTATCACCCCAAGGGAAATGGACAAGTAGAGGCCGTGATAAAGTCTCTCAAGACCATTTTGTCGAATATTGTTAGCTAGAGAAAATCTGACTGGCATATCATGCTTTATCCAACACTTTGGGCAATGATACCAAAAATCGGTTAAGAATTCCACCGGTTTTTCTCCTTTCCAGTTAGTGCACAGTGTGGAGTCTATCCCACCTAATTAATGTGAAATCCCTTCTCTTAGATTGGTATTTGAGCTCTTATTTGACACTTTCAATCTCGAGCAACACCTCGTACACCTAAAGAGTCTAGACAAACAACATCGATATGCCTCCACGCCTATTGAATTGAATAAATGGTGTGTCAATGTCCAATACGATAAGTTTTTCTATCCTTGGAAATACGTTGAGGGTGACTTGATCCTTCTGTACGACCAAGCCAAAGAACCACTAGGGGCGGGCAAGTTCAAACCCTTGTGGCACGGTCCCTATATCGTGCGATGTGTACTAGGAAAAGGAGCCTATGAATTAGAATATTATGAAGGGAATATGTTGGCTGAGCCCATGAATGGGATCTACTTGAAAATATATTACGCTTGAGCCCCGAGATTGGGTGTAACACTTTCTATACTAATGTATTTTAGTGTGTATATATATTCCCTCTTTATTATCTTCAACTTGCTTATCCATTTTTCCCTTGGTTGGAATATGTCAATGGAGTCTTTCTTCTAATTAGGATTCACAGATTGGGCTAGTCATCATACACAGAATTTGGCTTCTGTCACTTGGGTTGTTTACTCACTCAAGGGTCTATTGGTGTCTTTAGCTGGAATTTTCCTAGGTCCATCAACAAATAATGTGGCCAAATATAACATCACATGGTATTCACTCTTTAAAAGTTCTTTTGGATTCCCAGTTAGTAGTATGTCAATTGAATGACAGTTATTGTTTACAAGACCCTACTCTACTCTGACGATTCTTACGGGTAGGACTTTTGGAATGCCATTTTGATTTTATTACTTATCATCACGTACCTAGAAGTTCTAATTATGTATCAAATTCATATGCTAATTTTGTTTTATATTGGCATTTGTCACATAACTAAAGCAACAAAAACACTTTCATCAATGTACACATTGTAATATAAGTAAATATCAAGATCAATGTTTTTATTTATTTCAACCTTCCAAAAAATATGGTGTTATAGTACAAAATTAGAGCTCACACCCTCAAAATACATATATAGTAGATCATACAATAATCGCAACATATATGCCACTGGAACTAAATGTGTGTCAATATAGCATACTATGGCATTTTCAAGACGTTGAAAGAGTCATTCCTAAGCATGAGGCACACCTACCACCTTCCACTGCATGGCGTCCAATAGATCCTCTACATGAACCATAGGAATGTGTCGAACGAGACATGTTTCCCTGCATGTTTTGAAGCACTTTGACAACGTCCCCTCCTGTTGGTTCACCTTCTCGGTTCCTCTTCTGGTGTCGTGGAATTTATTCCGGTCATTGTGGACCCATGTCTGGATACATTTTTAGTTATCACTTCACATCATACAAAAGTATTTTTGTTCTCTTATAGAAAAATACAACAAAATGAAATATTCAAAAACTTTTGCATACATATGTGTCTGTAGAAAGAACCTAGTGGTAACAACATGTCTGGATCTCCTCTGAAGTCAATCCCTACATAAGGATAGTCTTCTGTAGCCATCACCTACTGACTCCACCAAAAGAAGAACTCGTCGTTGTCGGGTGTTGGCACCCTATCACCTCCCTGCCACCTCATCAGCTCGGTCCCCCATGTCATGGATAGATCACGCGGTCGATGCAAAACAATATCAACTCTAGGGCCCAAGCCTAGAACCCACTCAAATAAAAAACTACAAAAGATAGACGCAAACCTGAAGTTCCTCTTTCTACCCAGTTTGTAGTCTGTCAGCTGACTCTTCATGTTGGTCAACAGTGAGGTGCATTTGTCGAAAACCGTGGGTCACAAGCACTCCACTGAATATAACATAAGTGGCCTTGATTCTTGGTGCAAAGAGGTTGACCATGTGATTTGTGTCAACAATAGGACAACAATATTGAGACTTAGACTGTTGATCGCTCTAATCAGGAGTTGGCTCCCTATATTCTCAATCCCTACAATGAAATGGGTGGCTACATAGTTCTCTATGTTCATTCCACTTCCATCTCCCTAGGATTTTAGGTTGACCACCGCACCCCGACGTGACAATCCTGTCAAGAAGTATATGTCATCAACTTCAATTCTCAATGATTGTCCATTAAGGTTGAAGGTTTCCATATCTATATCCTAGTAGTTCACTAGCATCTGGAGCAATCTCACATGATCCATCATACACTTGAGAGCCCAAAACGTATATAGCCCATATATGTTTAAATCCATCTAGGCCCCTACATCTCTCTCCACTATAGCCTCCACCTCTTCAGGCTCTCTTTCTCTCCACTCTAGCACCATCCTGCAAGACTCAAACCATTTTTTGAGTTAGTAACATTTTAAAAACCATATCCACGAACTTTTGTGCAAGCTACAATTTACATAATCGTGTATAAGGGTGCTTATACACTGTCTTTTTTGGAAAAAATTGCATACAGGGATGCATATACACGACCTGATGATCTATAGCCTATGTATACCCTAGTTTCTATGTTGCGCCTTAAAATGCTATAAAAAGGAGACATAATTGAAAATATTAATCCACTAGAAATAAAGAGAGGAGAAATATGAATTACCTTGTCTAGATGGTTGTTTATTCCCTCACTTGTGGCTCCCACAATGAACAGTTTAAATTTGGGAGCAATTTGGTCCAAAATTCATTATTTGGATAAAAAATACAAATGCTATAGTAAAATTGGTTTTTTTTACTATTTATAGAAAAATTTTACCCACTTTGCATAGTTTTTACTAATATTTTGGCTTAATAGACTAATGTAGTGGTGCATAGAGTTTGTTTTGGTAGTTTTATCAAGGAATTATCGCATTTTTTAACACCATGTCACCCATTTGTAACTTTGGACATGTATTTTTCGTCAACCAACATATAGGATAGGTCATCAATCCATTGTGCACATTTGCTTCATCGTATGAGTGCAAATCATATGCCTTAGGTACAAACCCATTTAGTAAGGACACAAATCCTTCTTTATGGAACTAGAAGTGTTGTTATTGAATAGTAGAGACTTACCAAACATAGGTTACCTATTTATATCCTCTGCGCCATTCGGTTCCCATGCAAATATTTTTGTCTGTAGGACTGAGAGTCCCTTATAAATAATATATGAATTTGTGTTTGAACCGCATTTATTACTCATAAGAATATTGAACTATACCTAGCGAGAGTTCCAACAAGTCCAGTTTAATCTCTTTTCCGACTCTCTAAAAAATTGAAAAGATTGTCGAGTGAACTTGTCTCTTTATCACTCGTAAATTGGATTTGAAAGGATGTCTATTTGGTGTACGTTTATCTCTTTTTCAAACGAAGTAGACTAAATTTACAAAAAAAGGAAATTTTTTGGTGTTAAGCTATAATTGCATCTCATTCTCTTGCTTGTAGTATTGATCCTAGTATTGGTTCTCGCTTTCACATTATAAGCATATCACCTCAACAGTTTGCATCATCATCCAAGAAGAGACTTTTTTATATTCTTTGTAGCTTGACACCCTATAGTCAAGAGGAAACATTCCCACAAGTGTCAATCTCTTTCATGCACCACCTTGCATTGAGCATAGCTATGTTCCACTGCTGGAACTATTTGCTTACTTGTGACACTCGCTTCCTCCTCTATATAATAACATTCATTTGACTATGAAAAAATAAAAAGATGAGAGGGAAAATAATATTATCATATATTAGCAGCAGTCGTGTCGCCTTTGAACAAAGCACAAAATTTTGGGTCCACTTGTAATCAAATTTTATGTCTTAGCATGACCTTAGGAATCTGATCTCATTACTTACAGTTTACTGCCCCAACTAGCTACTCTTTTAGTCCATATGGAGAGTTTGATTGGTGCCTCCTAAATCACAAAGATTCATCATTGAGTCTATGCTGCTAGAGTCTTCCATATGTCTCATGTTTTTGTTCAAAGGATGTATATCAACCTATGTCGACCATTCCTTAGAAACATTGACTTTTCATGTTGGCCATACCCTAAGTGTGTCTTAGAGTTACATGAACTTGTAGTCCTATTGTGTACCCTGGTCCTACTTTCATCATTGGTAGGTAATATTGAACCCAAAATGGACACTTCATCATTGGCCTTTGACTCGTGGGTTTCCCTTATGTTCAACAACAAGAAATATATTCACACATTGGAATTCATGAAATGTCGTGGATGCCATTATCCTTATTGGTGGTTTCCTCACCTTTGTCAAAACTTTGCCTTATTGGATTCTATTCATAGGGTCTTTCTCATGTACCTATTGCATCTGCGACACCCAAAATATGCACAGGGTCGTTGGTTCATGAACATGTTCTTTGTATGATTTCCTCCAAATCATCAAGATCCTACTTTGCAACTCGTGCTAAATGATGATATGTTCATCAATGCTCTCCTTTTAGTGGGTCTCCTTTCATTTAATTCAGCCCATCTATTCTCGAAATGAGTCATAGAGTCCTATGAGTACCTAGAGGCTTGTAGTCATTAGTGGTAAGTTCTCTTGCCATCGACAGTTGGGAATACACCAATGTATCATGATCGATGTATTCTTAAATTGTTCAAATTCGACACCTTTATTCACACTTGTAAGAATGTACTCAATGCCCTGATACCTACTTTCATTATCAGTATGTTGTCTCACCTTTGCTAACAATATACCTTAATGAACTGTAATCAAACAAAGTCTCATTGTGTTTGGCCTCAGCTCTTTTATTCACTTGATGCATAATTGCACCTTTGGCAGATTGTGTAGAAGACTTGAAGGCATTAGTTCATGGTCACAACTTTCCTGAGTTGTTTCTATCTTTCATTGGACCAATACCTATTAACTTTAGTGATCATGGGAGATCAGATTGTACTCCATTGTATACACATATCTTTAGATTGTTTTTTAGACTGGTTTTATTGGGCCTTGTTCATGACTATGATAGCCTTTGGCATGTAGAAACCTTTGTATTTCCTATTAATGGCCATGAATATTTGTTTGGTATATTTTCACATGGATCTACAGTGTAATTCAAATTGGCAACCCTGTGCGCAAAATTAGTACAAATTGTAATATTCTCACGAGCAACTAGTTCATCTAGTTGGTTCTCCATTACTCCACTTTTGGGTATTATAATTTATTTTCTACATCATAGATACTCCTATGACCTCACAAATTAGGGGCCATTTGTTATAGAAATATTTTCCTCACCCTATGAAATTTTCTCATAAGGCATTTTTCCATTTCCCTATGTAGACTTGAAGTTCCCTTTTGCAGTTCCCAGAGATAAAAAATAATATTTTTCCACATATACGTGCCCTAAATATTATACAACATGATTATATGTAGGTTTCACCATTTCAACCTTTGTACATTGGGTTTTGAGCCCAAAATAAAAAAAATGGTGTCGGGTCTCCATGTCACGTCATGAGATCCATGATCCTTGACCTTCCATATACTGGAAATGTTCCGAAACTACCCTTCATTTCCATTTGAAGGCTATAAATGGGCCATATCCAACCTGTGGAAAAGAGGAGAAGAATTCAACTTTGAGAAAAAGTTACTCTGGAGAAATTATTCACTTCATATTGAGTCAGCATCCCTTTATCCTTTTAAGTATGAACACATTTTTCAGCCCCCAAGCTCTTTCTGACTTGATTGAGAACCTCATTCTCTCTCTTATATGATCTTGCCTTTGGTGGAGGATTGAAGTGGTGGAGGCACAACTGTAAGGGAATTATTTTCTTGGTTCTGAACCATGCCAACACAAAAGTTTGTAATTGATACACTTATGTTGATTACATTTAAATATAAATACTCTTTTCTCATCCAATTAATGTGTTGCAAATATTTGAATCATTATTCCATGTCAATATTTGTTATGAATATTGATGGATTATGCTATTGAATGTTCTAACTTTATATATTATCACGATATGCTTATGTTTATTGGTTGTTGAGGACAAGCTATAGGTGTACTTCTTTGAGTTAAGTTCCCAATGGTGGACTTGGTGCCAGATCCCATGTTACGGAGAAATGGTACTCTAGAGGAATGGAGTTGCAGAATCGTTGTGAGTTGAGAACTCCTGGAGTGTCGGGGTTAATCTCGATTGTTGATCGGATTATGACATGTCAGGGAAAGAGAGGGGATTTCTGGTGGGTCGACACTTCGAGAGATTGGTAGTGAATTGTTTTGGGAACCGCCGAAGCCTAGATTATTGAAGCTCATATCCACTGTAGATATAAATAATGAATAAGAATAATTAATTGCTACATCCTCAGATCATTAAGAGAATTGACGTTTGTGGAAAATGTATAGTAATGGAAGAATATCCTACGACACCCCGAAGTTATGGAGGCCTAAAGCACATGATAAGTTCCTAGTTGTTATCATTGGGTCACAACCCCTAAGCATACGAATGTGGGGACAGAAGGAAAGGTGCTAGGCCCCAAAAATGTTTTTAAGAATGACAAAGAGAAAAATTGTTCAAACATCCATAACTTCCTACTCAAAAATCCAAATTGACCATGGAAACAACCATTGTAAAGGAATTGAATATTAGAAGATAATTTTTCACCCATAAAATAGATTTGAACTATCAATTTCTTAGGAATTCAATAGAAAAAAAGTGTGATATAGAATGGTTCATGTTTTCATGAAATTATCAAGAACATTTATCTTGACAAAGTTCGATTGGCTGCACCTTTTTTCAGAATTAACAGTTGTTAGATTAGAGTTAGCATAGAGTCCAGAGTGATAGATGATACACATGTGGTCTACAATTGATAATATAAAATCAGAGGGTTGAATGTCCAGTTGGGATTGGAAGGAACCAACTCCAATGGACATGGAGGAGGAAAGGAGGAAGACATAAATCTAATTGAGACCCTAAAAATATTGCAGACAGATGTCCAGAGACACAAGGATAATAATGAGAGGATTATGAAAGCCAAGGAAGAAAAAGAATATATCAATACGAAGTTAATGAAAATCTTGGACATAATTGAGAAGAAATTGGATAAGGAGAGTGGCTCTAGTAAATCAGGAAGCCACATGACCCCATAGAAGAAAGGATGATCAAGCAGTGGTAGCATACATCACCATCACTTGCAAAATCATTCTCATAGGATATCACATAGTATCTCAATTCCATCCCCTATCAAGAAGCATAGGAGTTCTGGGGTGGATGAGTTGAAAGGAGAAATGAATAAGACAAAACCTCATACTTTTGATGGAGAGAAAAAGAACGATGAAGATGTTGAGACATGGTTGTTAGGCATGCGGAAGTAATTCCAATTGAACGACTATTATTCCCATGCAGAAGGAAGAATTTACATCTATCAACTGAAAGAAAAGGCATCCATGTGGTGGGATCAACTTGTGCGAGTGGAACACCTCAGAGAGAAAAATGTGACTTGGAAGGAATTCAAGAGGTAATTTGAGAAGAAATATCTAACCAAAAGGTATTATGATAAAAAGATGAAAGAATTATTTGAACTTAAACTGGGCATCATGACTATTGATTAATATGAAAGGATATTTTTAGAGTTTTTGAAGTATGTCTCCTTCATCATCTTGGATAAATTTCTATTTTCGACACACTAGTTCAGTGGGAGTAACACTAGTTCACTGGGACTTAACTGACTAGTTCTATTTTAGAATTTCTAATCTTAGACCATCACTATTATGCATGCATTCTTAATTATAGGATGTCATTTCCTATATCAATGAAGATCACTCACTCATTGATATGATCATCATATACATTAATTCTCATTATTCATTGTGTATCTCTCTTCCTTTTCTTGATAAGATTTGTTTGTGTATGCTTTAGCTAGGTCTCCTATGCAGGTTTCCATGAAACACTGACATGCTATCAGAGCCAAGCTGCTTGAAGCAACCTATACAATCCAGAGAAGAGAAAAAGACTCCTTGAGTAAACCTAGATTTTGCAATCGCCATGGCCTATCCCTATCGAAAGGTGCGGCGATTGGAATCAGTGTGTCCTATCCTTGTCGAAGGGTGCGACGATTTAATGTTTTAATAATCACCGCACTTGAATCATAGAATAGGATGTGATGATTTAGCATCTCTGCATTGTATCCTTATTTAAGGGTGTGACAATTCAACAACCTCCAAAAATTAGGGTTTCTGCAGTAAAATAGCCATATCTCAAAATCTATGATCTGGGTCAGGATGAAATTTTTGCGAGACGTATAATATAGGGACACTGATGCCAACCAAAAATATCCAAAACCCACATTATATGTTATGAAATATATGTATTTTATCATATATGTAGCTGTCATAGAACTGCTAATAATATCTCGAAATCCATGATCTAGGTTTTCAAGATCTTTTCAAAATCAATAGCATGGATGGAGACGATGAAACTTATTCAATCAATTTTGGTGATAATCCTCATGCAGTACAATTATTTTGAATGTAAGTATAAGTCCACATTCAAACTCAAAATAAAAGGATTGTATAATTTGATGATGGTGACAGAAACATAACCTACATCAATGCTTGAGAAGACTAGATGGGCGAACCATAAGGATGAGGCCACAAGACTACTTCTTGAGCTCATCTCCATCAATTTATGGTTTCATTTTGCTGCATTCAATACTCCAAACATGATCTGAACCACATTGGAGGGACTCTTTGGAAAGCAGGATGATATGCGGGGTAATATGCTTGAGGTAGAGTTGAATACCTTAGACCCTAAACATTTTGATAATATACATGATTTATTTACTAAATTTAAATCCTTCATTTTAATCTTGGGTGAATGTGTTATTGAAAAGTCTACACAAGGGAAACAAATTATTCTAACAATCTTGGCCAAGCTAGGACCAAAATATGATGTATATGTCCACAATTTCCATTCTTGCAGATGTCTTTTGGGCGCCAATTGAAAAATGCCTACGACGGCGGCTCAATTCATTGAGTCTAGCACACAAAAGAAAAAAAAAACTCATATATATGGGCCTCATGAAAAATAACAAATCACATGTGAAGATTCATAAGTACCTGAGTGGGTGTTGGATGTAGGCCTAGCCAGGAATAAAGAATATTTTTGGAGGAGAAACATGTAAGGAGAAAAGATAGGTGGAAGGAAAAGAAGAAAGGGTAAGAGAAGTAGGTGAAGAACACATGTAAGGAATGCCTAAGGACACTAGGGTTAGGGTTTTTGTAATGTATTTTAATGGTTGAAGAGACAAGGATATAAATACGTAGTACTTTAAATAACAGGGGGTTGGCAGCGCACAGAGGAAAGAAGAGAGTCTTGATAGATAGGAGGTCGACAGAGACAAAGAGAGTTGTAAGAAATGCACAAATCGTTAAGCTGGTGAGATGGGAAGTAGTGAGTGACTCGATATCGAGAGTTAGATCACAGGATGAGGGGTCTGGTGAGATCTAGTCAACCTCTCAAGGATCAAGGAGCATGTTCAGGAGAGGGAAATCCAATAATGATAATACGTGCGAATTGATATATTTCTGAACTATAATAAAAGATGAGAGACATATATTTTTGGACATAACCCATGAGGGGGTGAACCACGGTAAAACCTTTGTTATATGAATGAATGTATGTGTCTTTATGTCTGATTAACTGATGAATGTTGGATGAATTAATTACTAGTTAGATCTGGTATTCCACATGCATGAGTATAATGAATTTATAAGTAGGTGTTAGAATGAATGAATAGCGATTAAAGAGTATAAACTCATTTCTGCACTTATTCTGTGGTTTCAAGAACCTGAGTACTGCAACCACCCATAGAGCTCTCTCGGGTGAGACTGCGCAATACACTGTGTGTGCTGCATTTCCTTCTAGTTTACCAGAGGGGTCAATAGTCTAAAAAGTTTTTTTGGGGAATCTTATCAAATATGAAGTAGGGTCAATCAAGGATGGTAAGGTATAATTAGGATAAAACATAAAATAATTCCCGAGACCAATAAAAGAGTAGGAAATCCATCAGTGGGATACCATCTTTCATCGGTGATAAAATCCAATATGATGATCCCAAGACTCTGGAAGAAACCATAGGGAGAGAAATTTGTTTATATGATCAGAAAAAAGGAAAGCCTACTTTCCATAAGGATTGGGAGTAAAAGCAGAAGTTTAATAAGGAATAGAGGTAGAAGGGGAACAAGCCTTCATTTTTAAAAAACAATCCTCAAGGAGAGTCATCTTTTAGATATCATAGAATGGCTAAGGTAGGTGGGAAAAGGCCAATGAAGAAACCCATTCAATGTTGGGGCAATAAAGGAGACCATAAGTATAGAGATTATCCTCACAAAGGTGACAAAGTGAGAGTTTTCCACAATGTACAACAAGAAGAAAAAATGGAGGGCATGGGTAGAAGTGTATCAAGGATCTATGCATCCCTATACAACAAGCAAGATGAACTTCAATCACCCATGATTGAGGTTTAAGGTATGATCAATTACCATTCCTTTAATATTTAAATATAACCAGGAGATAGTCATAGTTACATAGATCCTAAAGTTGTGGAAATATTTTTTTTCCAAGAAGAAAGCATGGGAAATATTGGTTGGTATAGCTAGTTGTAGGATCCAAGAGAAATGTTGTTGAGTTGGTTAAAGCATGTTCAATGGGCATGAATGTGATAATTACCAAGGAAGATTTGAACATCTTTCCATTGGGTTCATATAACTGTCTAATTGGTATGGATTGGCTGGACCAACACCATGCTGTCTCAGACTGTCATAACCAGGAATTTACTTTCGTATATGAGGAGGGGAACCCAATAACAATCCAAGGAATTCCTAGAGAAGTTATTTTCTCAGAGATATCAACAATGCAGCTGAAGAAATTTTATAGGAAGGGCTTCCAAATATTTGCATCCCATATGGAAGAAGCACCTAAGGATAAGGTGCCAAATCTAGAGGATCATTCAATCCTAAAATATTTGAAACATGTGTTTAAGTAGATACCAGGACTACCCCCAAAGAGAGATATTGATTTCTCTATAAATTTGATGCCTGGAGAAGCTCCAGTATCAAAGACTCCCTACAAAATGAGTATATAATATATGAAGGAGTTGCAAATGCATATTGAAGAGATACTGAAGAAGGGGTATATACTCCCAAGTGTGTCACCTTGGGGTGCCCCAGTCTTTTTCATGAATAAGAAATATGGGACCTTGATATTGTGCATCAATTTCAGACCATTGAACAAGGTAACCATTAAAAACAAGTATCCCTTGCCAAGGATCGATGATCTGTTTGATCATTTAAAGGAAAGAAGGGCATTCTCAAAGATTGAACTCAGATCAAGATACCATCAATTAAGGATCAGAGATGAAGACATCAACAAGACCACCTTTATGACAAGGTATGGTCACTACGAATTCACAGTGGTGCCATTTGGGTTATTAAATGCACCCATTGTTTTTATGTGTTTGATGAATGGTATTTTTTGGGAATACTTACACACATTTGTCATTTTATTTTTGGATGACATCCTTGTGTATTCCAAGTCATAAGAAGAACATGAGAATCATCTGAGGATGGTGTTACAAGATTTAAGGGAGCACCAACTATATACCAAATTGAGCAAGTGCTCGTTTTATCAAAACATAATTCACTATTTGGGGCATATCATATCCAAAGAAGGGATAACAGTGGACCCTGAAAATATTGAGGCCATGAAAGGGTGGGAAATACCTAAGAATGTGACATAACTCAGATCCTTCAAGGATCTATCTGGATACTACAAAAGATTCAGTGTAGGGATTTCGATAATTTATCACCCAATCACTTCCTTGCAAAGAAAATGTGTGAAGTTTCAATGGACAATAGAGTGTCAAAAGAGCTTATAGCGATTGAAGGAATTGTTAAATAGTGCTCCAATTCTCATATTTTCTGATCCAAATGAACATTTTTTAGTTTTCACTGATGCATGCAAAGAAGGACTAGGTGGATTCCTCAGAACAATTTTAAAAGAGATGAATAATGCACCTTATTCGAGACACCCATGATATCAAAAAATATTTTCAACAGTTAAGAGCCAAAATTATTGGCCAGTCATGAAGAGGGATATTGTTGAATATATTTCTAAATGTTTGGAGTGTCAAAGTGTTAAGGCTGAGCATTGACACCCAAATAGTTTGTTACAACCATTACCCATTCCTGAGTGGAAGTGGGAAGTGGTGACAATGCATTTCATCACCAAATTCCCTAGAACAAGCAAGCAACATGATTCTATCATGGTGGTCGTGGATTGTTAAAGTTTCAACTATTATTAGGTTACTTTTCAATTTACTATATAGCCATAACATATATAGGATCACTGAGAGAAACACAATCACACGATACACAACATTTATCCCAGGAAACCTTCAAGGGGAAGAAAACCTATCAAAACTTATTTAATATAGATTCAATAACCAAGTAAAACTCCAGAATAACTCTCTATCTACAAGATAAAAACTACCATGATGCTAGACCAGGAAATAGCCAAGACAATAAACCAAACACTAGAGAATATCCTCTCCCAAGGAATGTGTCTCTCTCTCTTTCTTCTTCCGGAAACTACAACTTCCTTCAATACTTGCACAATATATGAGTGAGGTGAGTGAGTGAACAAATGAGTGGTTGGATTCTTTTATTTATACAAACTAGGAAGTGCTAAAACAAGGTGTCTCTTCACTGGAAGGGAGGACTTGTCTTTTTGGGTGGTTAGAACCACTTTAATTTTCCTAGGGGCTGAATTCTTAATTTTCATATTACAATTAGGGTTTGACCAATCCACAAAAGTGGATTTGGTCAATTAAAATTCCTGACATGATCAATCCACAAAATGGGATTGATATAATCAATAATATATATTTCATCTTTTACTTTATCAACAAAAGGGGATAAGAATATTCTTTGCAGTTACACAATATTTTAACAGTCCCTCTTAACAAGAAGGATATTCTTTATCTTTTGACAGGTTACTGGATTTCATCATCAACTGAACAATATCATCAACTGGATAACATCATCAACTAGGAAACATCATCAACTCAGTAACAACATCAACTGGATAACAAGAGGCATCGGTATAATCCACTTGGTCATGTGGCATCACGATCACTGACTGGTTTTCCATGAATCCATATTAAAGAAGTTTTTTTCTTGTTATCTTTGTGTAGAAGATAATCTTTCTTTTTCTCATCTTCAAACAGAAGATACCGTTTCTTATATTCACACAAAAGATATCTTATCTTCACACAAAAGATATATTATCTTCACACAGAAGATTTCTTATCTTCACACATAATATATCTTATCTTCACACAAATGATGTCTTATCTTCACATATAATATATTCTATGAATTTTTCGATTCCTTTTATGTTCTCCCTTCTCATGTAGTCATTTATATCACCCATCCACTATGGATGACTACTACCATAGCTTCACTCCTAGTCATCCCATATGAACTAGAGAAGCTAATATGGTAGCCTAGGAAATACTAGACTCCCTTTCCATGATCCACGCAGTATCACAACACGAACCTCAAGAGCCAACTAACGATTCCACATGGTCAAGATTTGTGTTCCTGGCTACTCAATTCTTGTATAGAGGAGAGTATATTTCTGCTGCCCCTTGGAGAAACATCCACACTCATCTCTACAAGGGTTGTCACATCCCTCTCTACGAGGGTATTCTAGCATGTCCCTAGAGTATCTAAAACTCAACACTTGGACAGAGGCCAACCTTGGCAAATGTCTCATTCAAGTTCTCTATGAAGTTATCTTCCTTCTCTATGAAGCTCTGTTTCTTCTCTGCGAAGGTCCCTTCTCTTTTCCTTCTCTATGAAGGTCTACCTGTGGGATTGATCATTCCTTCTCTACAAAGGTATCTTCCTTCTCTATGAAGGTCTAGCTATGAGATCTAAAAATCTCTTGTGGTCCAAAATATTTTGATGGTATAATACCATGCTACCCATCTGTTGGGAACCATCCATCTACTTGATAACTTTCATCTTGATAAAAATATATGGGAACTATCTGTCTGCTTTCCTAATTGCACCAAATCATGATCTTTCATTTCAAACTCAGAGACATAGCTCCCTCTTGCACCAAACTAAGATCTTCTAATCATCATCCTTGAAGTTTTCTTCTATAATATCTTGGGTGCCTTCTTGAGTTTGAAAATTTCTTTCTTTATGATCATACTGGATCAACCTGCTCTCTTTGCCTCTATATTAACAGTATTGGAATAGCCTGCAATTACCTGCATCTCATCAACTATATCTGTTTATTCATCTTTCTCTTCATCTTGAACATTTTTGTTCTGTATCTTTAGGAGCTTCTTGCTCCTATATAAATACTGGATATTTTTTGGTATTTACTGATTGTCGCCATATCATAAGTCCTTCTCATGTTGTCTAACTTATGCAAGTCAAGGAATAAGTTCTTTCTTCCAAGACCTCTAAACTTACTTATAGTATGCTTTCTGAGATATGTCACTTAGCTAATCAGTCATTAACAATAAGCAATAATCAAATAAAACTATATCATGATTTCTATCAAAGTAGTACACATATTTTCTTAAGTAAAACTTGTTCAACCATTTACACATTTGAAACCCTAATCATAAATGAGATTTTTGAACTCTTTTTCACTCTAGCTATGAAATTACCAAATTTTCCCTTACTGTCATAGCTAAACACATACCTTTGTCAATATCATGAGTGATCATACTTGAAATAAATATTTTATCTCCTTCTTTATCATCTTCTTTGATATTTCCTTCATAAGTTTGAATAGACACTAAAATAAGACAAGATTGGTTAACATTCTCATAAAAATATAACTTGTGATGATAAAGTATTAAAGTAAATAAGATATTAAAAATAAACATGAATACTTATATTTTTTTTTGTGTGGGGAGGCTCCATGGAATCCACCATTTGCTATCTTTCTTTAGATCAACTATATTAAACTTAAAGTACATAACCCTCAATTTCAACTAAATCTTTCTTTGAGGGAGGAGATTCCTCTTCCTCTGCCACATCTGCTTGATAATTTCTTTTCCCTTTTCCTTCTTCTTGGTCTTTTTCTCTTCTTTCTCTGGTTCTGGTACACTTACTATGACATGTTCTCTTCTAGAATCCTCTGCAACCTATGCTTCCAAGATCTGAAGTTTCCAGATCCTTCCAACCTATCTTCTACCCTCATACTGGTAACCATTGTTTCTTTCAATAGAAACCTTAGCCCTTTGGGCTATATAAATAATAAAAAAGTCAAATTTCTTGGATCTAAAAACTGAAGTCATAAAAGGATGCATTGGACTGTAGTGATTATACTGCTATAGTCAGTTTCAAAAAATTTCAATTTCTGACCCTTGAAATTAGACCAGTGGATTTCTGGACTGGTGCTTCTGATTTTTTGGTACTTCTAGTACTTTTGGTTTATGGAACTGTTGAAAACTAGGGCTTCACATTCCGTGAGTTCTATCCTCTGAAAAGGTGTTTTGAAGGTGTCAATGAGTTCCATAGGACAGGGTGCACTTTTCTAGATGATCGTTGGGCTGAAATTCCTCTTTAATAAAAATCCCTAATTTTCTTGTACGACAACAATGACATTTTTCGTTTTCCTATGAAAGATGTTATCTTCAGCTTAGCTCTCATACCATGTTAATTGTTATGCTATTATTAAGTTACTTTTCAATTTACTAGATAACCATAGCATAGATAGGATCACTAAGAGAAACACAATCACAAGATACACAACATTTATCTCGGGAAACCCTCAAGGGGAAGAAGACCCAACAAAATGTCTTTAATATAGATTCAATAACCAAGTATAGCTCCAGAATAACTCTATCTACGAGAGACAAACTACCATGATGCTAGACTAGAAAATATCCAAGACAATAAACCAAACACTAGAGAATATCCTCTCCCAAGCAATGCACCTCTCTCTCTTCCTTCTTCTGGCAACTGTATATTCCTTCAATACTTGCACACTAGATGAGTGAGTTGAGTGAGTGAAAAAATTAGTGGTTAGGTTCCTTTCTTTATAAAAACTGGAAAGCGTTGAAAGGAGGTTTCTCTTCACTGGTAGGGCTGACTTGTCTTTCTGGGTGGTTAGAACCACTTTAGTTTTCCTCGGGGATGGCTTCTTAATTTTCATATTACAATTAGGGTTTCACCAATCCGCAAAAAGGGATTTGGTCAATTACAATTCCCGACATGATCAATCCACAAAAGGGGATTGATCTACTCAATAATATATATTTTATATTTTACTTTATCCACAAAAGAGGATGAGAATATTCTTTGCAGTTACACAATATTTTAACATGTACAAGCTTACTAAAGCTTCCCATTTCATTTCTATGAAGGTTACTCACAAGGAAAGCAATGTTGTTGATATCTATATGAGGGAATTACCACACTTGCATGGCATACCCAAGACAATTGTGATGACAGAGACCCAAAGTTTACCTCAAATTTTTGGAAGGGATTATTCAAAGGGTTCAGAACAAATCTTAACTTCAACAAAGCATATCACCGAGAGATTGATGGGAAAATAGAAAGGGTGAAACAAGTGATAGAGGATATGTTAAGGATGTATGTGATGGAAAAACTATATAATTGGGAAGATTATCTACACTTGGTATAATTTTCCTACAACAATGGGTACGAAGCATCATTGAATATGATCTCATTTGAGGCACTTTGTGGCAGAAAGTCCAACACTCCAGTAAGTTGGTACAAACCTAGTTGATAGGGAAATAATTGGGCTAGAGCTGCTGAAAGAAATGGAAGAGAAAATGTTGAAGATTAAATAGAATTTAAAGGATGCCCAAGAAAGGAAGAAACTCTATGCTCACAATAACATAAATCATAGGGAATTCAATGTTGGTGATCATGTTTTCATGAAGTTGAAGGACAACAAAAGTTCCCTGAAGTTAGGAAGTTGTTCCAAGTTGTCAGCCAAATATTGCGGGTCATTTGAAATCATAGAGAGGATTGGAACAATAGATTACATGCTTGCATTACTTGCATCTATGTCTATATATAATGTATTCCATGTATCATTTCTTAAGAAATATATACCTGATGCTAATCATGTTATTAATTGCAATGTGATTCGGGTGGACCAAGAAAACACTTTTCAAGTACATATGATACGCGTTATGGATTGGAAAATCAAATAGCTTCGGAATCGAGCCATAGGGATTGTAAAGGTCATATGGACTTGGTACATTCCTGAGGACGCAACATGGAAGCATGAATATGCTATGCAAGAATAATATTGACATCTTTTTGAAGATTTTGAAAATCTTTTTAATGTTATGTAAGTAAGATGCATTGAGGACAATGGATAAATAAGGGTATGGGATTGTAATACCCCAAGGCCAAGCCCCTGTTGAATTTTAATGATGTTTAATGAT
Organism: Picea glauca; assembly: GCA_000966675.3. Taxonomy (NCBI): domain Eukaryota; kingdom Viridiplantae; phylum Streptophyta; class Pinopsida; order Pinales; family Pinaceae; genus Picea; species Picea glauca. Next base: position 582,630 of record JZKD02S1722139.1, read on the forward strand.
GTTAATAGGCTGGTGAGCCAAATGTTTAGAATCTAGAAGGTGTATGTGTTTATTAGGCCGAAGATCTTAGATGCTAAGGCCAGTGAGCCTAATTTTGTATATGTAATTATGTATATCATTAATAAAAATACATCGTTGTGTGTAGAAAAACCATGAATAAAGAGTTATGGGGGACTAAGCTCCACTAGGAAGTGAAAGGGAAGGTGTGATGAGAGGCTATGAAAAAAGGGGGCTAATATTGAGGGCTTAACTCAAGGGAATATTATAAAGTATTTGCTAAATTACTAAAGTTTGGGAAATAAATCCAAATATCCTAAGTTCCTTTCATGAGAGGAACATAAATCCAAGTGGAGAGGAATGATATCCTAGAGATACAAGTGTCATCTAGGACACATATAGATTTATGTCAGAAAATCCATCATTGTGGGGGTTCACTAGTAGGCTCTCCATATTTCCTCAGTAGTTCGCTCTCACCATTCTGACCATTCTGACCATTCTTTCCATATTTTCCATGCATGCACACACTCACTCACTGAGAAAGAATCTAGAGAGAAATTTTCTCCATTGTTGAACCTTATTCAATCGTGAACATCTGTAATTGATGAGCCATCCCTTTCCATGACCAATTTTACTACTATGGTTACCTAGTTAATTTAAGAGTTTAACAGAAGAAGTAGGTTGTCATCCCTATGGTTTGAAGAGGGAATTTGTCAAGACCATGTGTTGAAGAAGTAGGTTTTCATACCTATAAGAAACTATCTCAAGCTGAGAGAGGTTGTTGGGGAAGTGATTTCTCCTTGAGGGAGTCCAACAGTAGCTACATAGCTCTGTGAATTCCTTATCTGGCCTATTACTGAAGCCCTGGAAGGGAAGTGGAGAAGTCGATGGATTGTGGTATAGTGAAGGTGTATATTCCTAGGGTGGGACAAACATGTGAAGAATGAGATTTTGTGAGCGTTGGGTGTAAGTAAGATCCTTGGAGGTAATCCTTCTTGTTGCATTGTGAAACTTCTTATAACCTCATCCTAACCTAGGGTTTCCTTCCCTTCGGTGGAGTTTAGACCCATATCGGGGGTGACCCCTTGCTGATAGCTTGGAGCATTATGGTCTAAGGCTAGGAGGTTCATGGAAGGTCTGCACATAGTTGGTGGTCTTCTCATAAAAATATAAGTACCAATCTATGTTAATTTTACATGTTATGTTTAAATGTTGTGTTTAAGTACATGTTTGAATGTTATCAAAATTGCATGTATGTGTTTATTGTTTCATCTTCATGAATATGTGTATGAGAAGTATGCTTATTTCTATTTAAATAGCATTAGATATATATGTATATCAGAGCATGAAAGTTTTCAAGTGGAATTTCCTTGTATGGGTGGCTGGTTATGTTACAATATGGTTTTCAGAGTATTTTGCATATGAAAAAATATTTTTTAACCACCAAGTCCTTGAGATATTGGACTATGCTTTTTTGTCCTATAGTAATTGATGATTGTTGGGATTTAACTTATATGAAACATGTAACTGGAAACCAAGGGACAAATAAGCACTGCATTCAGCGAGATCCACATCGTGATAGAGAGACAACACAACAAGCACCAAGGAGGGAACCCTCATCGACAACCACTAAATGATTAACACAAAGCCATCAAAAAATCCATGAGGTGTAAAACATAAACACGAACAACAACATGGAAAAAAAGGCTCACTAGCCAACACTAATTGTATTCACTCCAATGTTACATATTTATAGTACAATGGGTGATACCACCTCATAGAGAGATTTTATCTAGATCCTAAAATCATGCATGATGACTAGGCTAGGAAATCTTAACTAAATCATTAGTCATCACTTGATGATATATTACTAATATCTTAAATGAATAATACAAATATAGGTGACAATTTAGACTTAGTGATTGGTAAAGGTAAGCCATAGGCTAACAATCCCCCCCTCAATCACAAGTCTGATCAATAATAACAACAATAAAGCATAAACCGGTATCAATTCTAGGTCTTCATACTAAAACTCCTATGTTGGCCCTCAATGAAGAACTGCCTAAAAAACTGCCAATTTGGATGCTGAATATGTTCATTTGAAATGAACTGGAAGAGAGTTGAGATATGGAAGTGAACAGTTGCAATATCTGAACATTCCTTGATTGCTTGACAATTTTATCATTTTTCCAAGTATTTTAACTAGAAGAATCTGATGTCTTCTGCTAATTGGTGAACATGTAGTATAACCACTCTAATATCAATGCATCACTCAAGTGCTCTTTGAATTTGTTCTTTGGGATGACCAATGACCAATTGATACCATGTATCTGATGGTTTTTGGATAACCACTAACCAATCTTGACACTTTTAGTTTTCCAACAACATCCCATTGTATCATCTGTATGATTCAATTGCAATTCATTAAACTATAATCCTGTCAAAGCTTGCCATCTCTAGAAAAACTCACAATGTAATCATGTGACCCGGGATGCATGCAAATTGTTTACTTAATGTAAACTCCAATCTAATGAGAGCGAACCAAGAGAAGTGAATCAACTTCTAGTCTGACACATCACTGAAAATACCTGACAACTCAATCAAATGCCAAGCTACAATGCAGAAGGATCCTCTTGTCCTCTGCTAGATCGAATGACCATCTATGTGAACCAAAATTTCAGATCATTGCTCTCAAAATCAAAATATATATGATTCAACTTAAACTTATTGAACCATAATTCTGCCAAAGTCTGTCATCTACATACCGCAATTGCCCATTTGGCATACTTGATATTTTTTGTTGACGAAACGTTCTGTCTGACAACCATCTTCAATTCCATCATCAATTCCCCCCTTTGTCAGCTAAAAGGAGAGATCATAAGTGGTTTCGTGAACCATATTCACTGCAATTTTGAACTCCCCCCCTTAAGGTTCATGAGAGTTACATCATTGTATTCCCTCCTTCTAGGCTCAAGAGGGTACCATACTTGCTTCATTTGAGTACAAGACAAAGTGGGCATGTGGAAACAACCACATGTTATCTCATCCCGTGTGGGCCATGCTCGAAAGCTACGCCATAAGGGGACCACTTATGTTAGGTACAAAAAATGTTATGTGATACAAGATTGGTCTTTACTCAGATTGAATTCTACGGTAAGACTTATATAATCGCTTGGTTATTGATGACCATTTCCAACGATCAATCCACTCATAGTGAATCTTCAATCTTGCAGGTTTCTTCAGCGTTGAACATCTGTTTGAAGAATGGTTATGCTTACCACAATGATGGAAAGGATGGAGATCAAAACACTGATTCTCCTTATGACCAACTCGATTACAGTGTTGACACTTATCATTCTGATGCTGAACTTGAACAGGTGAAAGTGAATCTTCTTGGAGGAATACAACACTTTCGAGCTTGATTGGTCTAGAATAATCGGGAATATGAAAGGTAACTTCCTTGTCATATCCAAGTCATGTTCTATTCTTGTTGTAGATGATTTCTTCCCAAGGTCTGATGATGGGCTTGGAAAGAGTGTTCTGAACTTGTTTCTTTGAAATCCATGGAAGTGGATTTACTGCATGTTGATGCATCATTGAAAGGTGTTCTTTACAGAAATTAAAAAAAAACTCTTGAAATGTAGGTTTGTGGATATATTCAACTTCATCTGAAACTGATTTTGAAGTTGTATCACTGTGTTGTTCCTTCACTGACTGTTGATCAAAAGCATCATCATCATCATCATTATCATCATCATCATTATCATCATCATCATTATCATCATAGAGAGGATTGTGCTAAACAAAAACTAGTTCATAACACTTCACTAGCTGTTTATTTTTTAGATCAGTCCACTCATCATTCAATAGTTGGGATAGAGATTGAAGAAGTCTAACTTTAGCTTGCATCACTTGAAAACATGTTAGCACTGATTGAAGACTTGTTTTGTTCAAAATCACTATGTTGTCTTTAGTGGTGTTTATTAGAGTGTTCAGTAACTCTAATAATTCGAGACTTCAAGCCATTTTCAAAACACTAGAAGAGGTCTCCTTGTGTAGGTAGATCCTTATTACAATTTGACTCGACAGAAGAAGGTTTATTTGCAACTCACTCACTTGAATCGCTCAATTGAACTTCACGCTCTATTGATTTTGTTTCACACTCGCTTGAACTCTTCTTTCTTGCTTGCTTTCAGGAAGTTGAGGATGTCGGTTATCACCGAAAATGCATCCGAAAGTATTACAATGATTTCAGTTTCAAGTACTCATCCTTGTCAATTACGAATCAAAATGACAATGTCTCTTGGTTGTTGGGCTGAACCGAAAATGCACCCAATTACAAAGAAATTCAACTCAATTTAAATTGATTTCATTCCAAGTACAATTCAACTTCAAATTCTCCATGATGTGTTGAGTTTGAAAACTTTGATTTGTCCATTACTGATGTAGTTGGACGACTTGAATGCTTGAGAATGTTCTTCACATTTTCTTTACTGACATGAATTTTATCTTGAACTTCATGTATGTGTTTCACTGGAATTAATTTGTGTGCTTGTCTTGTTGTGGATTCCATGTGTGTATAGTTGTAGAGTAAATTACAAGCGTAGTGTCAAAACTAGACACAAAAAACACTATGAAAAAACATTCAAGGAATCATTCACCATCGCAGACAATGCAAGGTGTTCCTAAGATCCCCTTATTCAATTTCGAGTGGATCTAGGACATATAGAAAAAAGCTTCAATTTTATTATGAGTATCTCTCTTACAATAACGATGCTCAAATACGTTTTGAAGCTCTCAAGGTTCTTCATGTCTGAACTACCATGAACCATGTTTGATTGCCTTACATCACTTTTACTTTAAAGTAACAACTCCACCAAATTCACCCCAGTTATTCATCCCTTTAACCAAAAGGCCATATCAACTAATATCTTTTTGTTTGACAAAATATCAAACAAAACATGTGACTTTTACATAACCAAATAAAATTATCTCTTTCTAATGCCAAAGCAATATACTTTTATTAACTTACTATTATTTTGTGCACAACTAGCAAATTAATTCAAAGGCATAAATGCATATATCCAAATTATGAAAACAATCACCTTCCATATTCACCATTATTTGTTGGTGTGACGTATGGACCTCATGCAGATCACTTGCAAATGATTTTTCACCATATGCATGTTGGTTGAAAATATGATTATACAGGTCACGTTTCACTGGTCTCGTAATTCAATATTTAACTTTTGACTCAGACATATAGACTCATCCTCTTGATAGTAGCATGTGGGATACCAGGTGGGTAGTGACCGAATCACGCCTTGCAACTTGAGAATGATTAGTTCAATCATGAATTCTCGCAGGAAAATGTTTAGCTCACATGAAGAGATTTCATGAATCAGGTTGAAGATAGACACAAGGATGTGAACACCTATCCTCTCTAGATATATAGATAATACGTAAGGTTTATGGTGGGTTTTGCTTGCACAGTTTCAAGAAGATCTTCAATGATCTAGTTCCACCTTAAATCCATGCAAAGTTACGATTATTAGTGCCAATTCTTTGTGCTATCTCGATGGGTTCTTGGCATGAAGTTGCAAGAGTCTATCTGAGGGAAACAAATCTCAAAACAAATGTTTACCAACTATCAAAACAAATTCTTAGCAACTATCTCAATCATATCTCTTACCTCTGATAGAGCTTCATTTTTATGGATTAGAGCCAAAACCATGAAAGATTGTTGGAAGCTTCGCCGCTTGCAGATCTGGCTTTCTGGAGGGCGAACTAAGCCATTTGAAAAATCAAATCTACCACCAACTTCTACAATCAAACAAAATGGGCTACAGATCTATCCATATCGGGCCTCCAACGCTCTGTACAAGATGAAAGCATGCTTGCAAGATGAGGAATTTATTGTGATATGCTACCGAGCCATGAACGGTTCGATCCCCAACAACATCTCTTTTGGAAGACGAATATGATGCAAACGTCTTTGATTTCTTTCACAACGTCGTTTTGGAAAATGGATTTGGAAATGGATCTGATCTGAAAGACAATGGATCTGATTTGGAAACAGATTTCTTCTACAAACAACGGATTTGATTTGGAAATGGATTTCTTCTAAAGGCAACAGATTTGGAAAGAGATATAATCGTTGTTGTCGAGCTTCCAAACCCTAGCTCCATGGCCTCCAAGGACTTCCAGGGGGTGGTGCTATCTCCACGACCATCATGGAAATGATTTCTCATAGCCATCAACAAAAAAAAATTCTCCAGCGTTTGGCTTCTCTTGTGCATTGTATGTTTCATCGAGAGTGCCACATGATTTAGACTTTGAATCGTTGAAATTTTGGCTAAGATTTCTTGCAATTTTGGTTGTGTTTTGATTATGTTGTAGATGCCATGCCATTCAAGCTATCTTTTGATTCTATTGTAGATGCCATGCCATCACCGCCATTTGCATGTGTGAGCTCCTCCATTGAACACAGATGACAAGTAAAGGCGTGATTCCTATCTGTTCAAAATGACAAACGATGACAGGGAAAGATTCTTCAGCACTCAACTCTGCAAATATACACACTAGGAGATACGCAACTCCTGTACACGCCCTCAGATCGATGAACAGTTCTACTGACAAATGCTTGAAGTCATAAAATAACATAAATCTCTCACTCACACAATGCAGATCTACAAAATAAAAAAAATACTGATGCAAAAAAATCACACCAATCTAATTCCTATAAGGTTAAAGAATACTACCTCTCATTCTATCATATTCCTGGGCACTCTTGTTAGGGAGCTAAGCCCATTCCATCTCTGATACCAATTGTAAAACTTAAACAAGAACAACAACATGCCAGAAAAGGCTCACTAGCCAACACTAATTGTATTCACTCCAATGTTATATATTTATAGTACAATGGGTGATGCCACCTCATAGAGAGATTTGCTCTAGATCCTAAAAACATGCATGATGACTAGGTTAGGAAATCTTAATTAAATCATTAGTCATCACTTGAGAATATATTGCTAATATAGGTGACAATTTAAACTTAGTGATTGGTAAAGGTAAGCCATAGGATAACATGAGGGGGGAGCCCGAAAAGGAAAAACATTGTATACTATGCATAGTTGGATGTCATTAATCATTATAGAAATGAAATTCTTTCTTTGAAATCGTTGAATATTAAACAATGTGTTAGGGAAAAAAAATGTTCATAGTTAATCCTAAGCAGACGTCAATATTGGTTGGATAGATTTATAGTAGACATATCAGAATAATTAAACACCCATTTATCAATAGAGAGCGGTTCTCCAAAATGTTTCATACTAATGTATTAGATCAAAATTGTCTTGGATAATTGATTAGATGAAAACCAATATGGAGGAAGAGATTGGTTAAATTCGATAGCAGGAATTGTCTCTTTTAATTGATCATAAATTCTCAAAGAAGTCTAGTAGCCCATCGTAGTCGAAAAAAATTTCACTACTCATAATTGTGTTGCATACACAATGAAAAATAAATTTATATTTAGTAGTCCCCATGTGACGGAACAATAGTAAATATGACCCACTCTTCCATATGGATTTTTCCTCCATCCATAATGAATCCATTTGTCTATAGACAACCTATGAATTTTCAACTAAAAGGGGTAGATACCAGAAACTACTAAGCATATCTATAAATAAATTAGTGAAATAAATACACAACACCTATAAAAGTCTATAACAGTTTGTACCCAATCACTTTACTCGAATAGCAGTCATGTTTGATAAAATGTCTCCGCTGAAAAAGTTGGAAATCATACAGGTCAATAAAGAGGGTGGAAGGTGTGATTTGGTTGAGTGTTACTCTTCCACATCTTCCATGAGCAATAAAATGCAATAACTGTGGTGAGATTGGGTTCATTATGTGGGATTCGCATTGCAGATGCAATTACAGGCGATAATGTCTTTTATATATATATATATATATATATATATATATAACAAATCATATATAAAATATATATTATCAAAAAATGGTAAGGATAGAAACTTCAATGCAATGATTATATCCTTTCATCTCTATATAACAATCGATATCTCTAATCAAATACCATTTTTTTTTTCAAATCATATATTTGATTATATTGAATCGAGATGTGATAAAAAAAATAATTTTCAATACAACACTTATATATTGGATTATGTCTAACAATCATTCATGCAAAATATATATCGTTCGACAATCATTAAATTTATAAACATTTAATTATAGGAAGGTGTATATATGATTTCAATAAGCTATTCGATCCTCTAGTCTTACAGTTAGCAGGTCATCTTAATTGGTTATTCAATAAGAAAATAATCACAATACTTCCATGCACCTTAAATTGAGTTCACCTATTTCAGAATTATTATTATTCTCCCAAGAGTTATGTACTTCCAAGATCATATTTAGAGAAAACGTTTTTGACCATATTACTCAACTAATGCTTGTTTTAATAAGGACCAATCAAAACTGGTGCATAATCAAGACATATTAATAGATCAACACATCGATTCTCATTTGGACATAAGAATATTCCTTGATCAACATTTTAATTTCTATGAAAGTTCATATCACATCAAGCGTCATATTCACACATAAAAACAACTGAGACACGGATAGATTCATACACATTTAGAATTTAATCACTATTCCAAGAATAGTTCATTTAAACTAATAAATAATGTAACTAGGAGAAATAGAGTTGGAAATTTGATCTTCAGTGTAAAGCCTTTGCAAGGTCTGTTCACTTGCCTGCTAATTCAAGAACTTCACTAGTACCTCGCAGGCAACGTTGGGGTTAGTATTCTTCCCCTTTATCCCCCCGAGCCAATGTTGGGGGTAGTATTATTCCCCCTTATCCCCGAGAACCGCAAAGGGTTCACATAAAAAAACCAGAAATCAATAGCACCAAAACTTACCCTTGTAAGAAATAACTTCCACTCTTTAACAAGTTTTGAACCCAACTCTCAACAAGTAAACTAGTTTAGAAACATTTTGGCAGCATAACATTAATTTCCAAAAGTCATCCCTCTCCCATTCTCTCCAAATCTTTTATAGAAAAATCCCCAATGACACATGTCTTCATGGATAAATAATAAATTTTTAATAATTTAATTAAATGATTATTTACCCACTACAAGTGTTACACTCTCCCCAAGCTACACATGTAATTTTCCTTTTCCTTTTAATTATTTAGGCATTTTCCCTCACATTCCCCAACGTGATCCTTTTTTTGCTCTTAGTTGTCCCTTCGTTCCCCAATCCCTTATTTAATTTTTGTTTCCAAACTAGATTTTAGTTTTAGTTGGATTAGGAGTCTTCTTTTAATTAGGATTAGTGGTAGATTGACTCAAGACGGTACTCTATTTGAATCACCTATCCTCTCATGATTTAATTTCTTCTTATTTAAAAATCTCTTTTAATATTTTTATGCATACATGTGCATCTATTCACTTTATTCTTATTTCTTCATTTACTTAACTTTGTTTGTAATTTAATAATTTCTTAAACACTCTTTTCTAACAAGGTCTAACATTTTATTATATTATGTAGGCCATCTAGATTTTTGTTGACTCACACTTTTATTCTTTGACATTCCTTTCAAGATGCACCTCCATGCTCCAATGGTGTCACTTGCTTTTGACTATTTTGGAAGTTTGTCTGACAATTGCAGTAAACACTCCACTTGGTCGACCTTATGAGAGATGAAGGTTTTTCTAAGGAATAAGGATTCTACCTTATTGTTTTCCCTTTATAATTCATCATGAGAGACTATCTCAATCTTCCCTCATGGCATGATAGACCTCTCGAAATAACTAATCGTTAAATTATAGTTCGGTTCATGATGGGAGTTCTAGTAGGTTGTGACAGGGACACTGCCACACCTCCCCCTCAACTGTTTGGTTTATGTGAATGACCCACTTACTCCTTATGTGATTCATATTAGCAAGCTTCATCAAGCCTACATCCACTGACAAGAAAACTATAAATAATCCAGATACAGAACATCCATACCAAAATCATCATATATACATGTAAATCAATACTCAAAACTCAAACCAAATACAAGTCCAGTCATTGATTCAATCTCGAGTCCAATGCAGTTCGTTGATTCCATCAATATCATGTACCTATCATGTATCCTGCACACTCACGCAAACTCATCAATAATATATGTTGATACATATATACGTCTAGAATTTTAACATATAATCACAATAACATCACAATATAACTTATAATAAAAGAATAATCATAATGTATCATAATTGGATCACTTGATCACAAGTTTACTCAAATAATAAGCCATTATAAATGTGCTTAGTGGAACTGATGTTACAAAAATGATTATTTCCTATACTTTCCACCACAACTCGACATCCATGATGTGTTGAATCTCAATAATCACAAGTTGTTCAAACCACCACTCCTCGAGAAAAGAGTTATTGTACATCACATGATAGACAATATCCATGATTTTCAACCTCCTCTTCTCATTGACACTATTCTAGACTTCAGGAGTCGAAAAAATCACCAACAACATTGCATTTCATATCTTGTTCGCCGCAAGGGCCACACACTTGTGTAGGCCAATTGGTTGTCTAGAACAACCTTGCAACATTATCCCCCTCAATTGTTGGTGGAAGCAAAGAAGCTTCCAAATATAAAAATGGAGGAATTATGATTCCGGGGGAGGGTGCCTTCCTTCCCTCACCAGCCAGCATGATTAATTTCTATTGTCAACTTCCATTTCCATTCAAGTGGAGCAGGGTGACCTATAATAAATAGATAACATGTCAATTTCATGAGTCAGTTAATTAATAAATAAACCTCTTCAGTCCAATTTAAGAGGGCATTCCATATTTTATGTTAGAAGGTCAGTTTAGTTAGAACATAGTTACCAACTTAACGAGAACTTTACATAGTTCTCATTTTTTGGGGGGTCAAGTTTTTTACCCCGTTTTTAAAAATGGTCCTACCGGTAGCACCCCCTTCCAATTTTAGGTCGTTTTTTGATATTTTAATTTTTTTGATACATAAGGTTTCCACTTTGTTTTTTTAAATGTTCGTTTTTTCATTTATTTTCAAATTGTTCAATTTTTATTTATTTTTCGTTTTTCTCAACGATGTTTTTCCATCTATTTTCAAACTTTTCTTTTTTATTTTTATCCAATCATGTTTTTAATCATATTTCCATGCTTCATCCAATGTAAAAAAATTGTACACGATTTATTTTTTTGAAATTAAGATTTTTCATATAATTATCTGTTCTTAATTAATTTATGGTTCCATATATTTTAAATATAGTGAAAAATATCATTTTAACACACTTTTTTTTACCGTACTTCAATACATAGAAAATAATTGTTGTTAAATAACAATATTTTTAAATATTTAACTAGCAAATATAATTCATTTTTTTTGGATCAATTAAGAACTAAAATAAATAAGAAAACAAACAGAGTTGAAATTTAAAAACAAAAAAAAACTTAAAAACAAATTTGTATGAGAAAAAACCATTGAAGAAAAACCTAAAAAACTAAAAA
>JZKD02S1722139.1:594258-607512 GCA_000966675.3 Picea glauca
ATACTTTTAAGAAATTGTTTATGTTGCATTCAATGTAACTTGTATTAAGTTCTTTATTATTAAAAGTAAAAAATTATTAAAAAGTGAAGTTGAATTTTTAAACTATATTGTGATATTTTCATGCCATTATGTATTAACTTCTGTTTTGCCTGATAATAACATTTAAAAAGTAAACATTTAAGGGTTTCTTTTATGATTTTGTTTAAAGTAATGATGAGTTCTTTTACTACATTATAAAAATGTGTCATTTTCATACCCCAATTTTATAATGGGTGCTACCAGTAACAATACTTTTCAATTTGATGGCTCATTTTGAGGTTTTGGTTTTAATGGGACCAAGTGATAAAAACACAATTTCAAATGATCTTAAAATTTAATGTTTTGAAAAGAAAAAAAAATCAAAAACATCTTATTCGCTTTTAGGTGCTGATTTGAAGGTTTTTCTAAGCTATTGTCTAAGTTTTGAAGCCCATGCTTGAAAAAAATTGTATTTTTGACCCCGTTTTAAAAACTAGTGCTATCAGTAGTACCACTTTATGATTTGGGGGTTGATTTTGATGTTTTTTGTGCAAAAATGTGGGTTTTTTGGGCCAGAGTTCTCGTTTTGAGGTCACATTTCTCGTTACGTTGGTAACTATCTTTTAGTTAGTAGAATTATAAATAGCGCTATCCAGTATCATTGTGGAGAGCACTCAAAAATAGAGAAGCAAATTCCATGTTGTTGCTAGAAAACTCACAAATCTCCTGGATTGCTAAAAGGGCATCTTCCTTGCTTAATAAAGTTGATGGTCATTTTTTCTTCTCTCCCATCCTCTCTTTTAGGTTACATGAATCTTTTAGTGTGCATCATTTTGTTTCTGAGTGTCAATCTAGTTTGCTTGTTGTGTTTTTAATTATTGCATACAAAATTGTAGATCAAGGTGGATTTAAATTGCAGAGTCAATTTTCTGATAGTATAGTTTTATTGTTTGAGATATCATTAAAAAAACATGAACGCAACAATGAATGAATAAATTGGACTGTGATTTTGTAGCTGGTATGTGGAGATGCTAAATTGAACATTATTTTTTTGTTTGACCGTGATATAGTGTGCCATAAGCCACAAAGATGACGTTCTTCCTAACTTATTTGTTAAAATGAATATTTTTAATTACTTGTTTATTCTTTTAATAGTATACAATTTTACCTATAGCTTGTGTTTGAAAAATGAGTGCAATACTTGTTGAACAAGATGCAGGTTTGGATATACTATCTTAATCTTAATCAGTGACATGTCATATTAGCTTATGTATTTCACAGACAAGTGCATTTAGTTCCTCTATTTCTTGCTTCATAGTGTATGCATCATGCATAATGCAACTATTGTTTTTTACTTAAGTTTGTTTCTTCATGGTGTATGCCTCATGCATAATATAGCTACTCTATTTTATTGAAGTTTGTTGTGGTATAGGTGTAATTGTTTATGAATTCACTTCGCTCAAAGTTATCTTATTTATATGAACAACATATACAAGTCTTGCAACTTTTCAATGTAAGAAATGGTATATAATATAGGGTTTTAGTTTCATCCTTTCTTTGCCTCCTTTTAGTACCATGTATGTTCAATAATTTATATCAACTCACCGATATTCGATATTTTTGGAAGACTTTGGTCTATTCAGTAATTCATATAAAATTAATCATAATGATAATTGATAGTTTTAGAAGATTTTGGTTTGGCTTTGGTTTCAGGGTTACATTTTTAATATGCAAATTCTAGAAAATTAAAAATAATGGGTGGTTTTAAAAGATTTTAGTTTGATTTCTATTTTAAGATACACTAGATTCTCGTGTTTGATAATAAATGTAAATAATAATTATATCAACTAAAGTATGGATATATTGATATATAATTTGGAAATATGGAATTTTAGTTTCATCCTTTCTTTGTTTCATTTATGAAGTAACAAGTCCATTAACTAATTTATACAAAATTACTAATAGTGGGTATTTTTTTAAGATCTTGGTCTATTCACTAATTTATGTATTGCTCATAGAGGTGCAATTAGTTTATCTGGTTGTTGTTTCATAGTGTGTCACTCATGCATAACACAACTACTGTGTTTTATTGAATTTTGTTGTGGTATTGGCGTAATATTTGGTGAAAAAGCTTTGGTCAAAGTTCTCTTATTTGTATGGACAACATAGACAAGTCTTACGAATTTTGAGTGAAAAAACGGGTGTATGATATGGATTTTAATCTTTATCCTTTTTTTGTTTCCTTTATGTAGCAACAAGTCTATTCAGTAATTTATACAAAACTACTAATAGTGGATATTTTTTTTTTTTATAATAAACATTTGTACATAAAATAAATTAAACTAATTATGAAGAGTTGGTGGTGGAATGTTAGAAAATTGATGTGCCATAAACGATTGATTAATGTGGAACATCATTTGTCCCAATCCGTATTGTGGAACTATTTGAAGTACAAAGTTGTGAAAGGGCTGGAGTGTGAAAGGGCTGGAGTGTGGGAGGATGAGTGATATGCATTGTTCTCATAAGGGTTCAAAAAAGACCAAATTAGACATATGCATATAAGAATTTTTTTCACTTTCTATATCTATTTTTTTATAATAAACATTGTTACTTAAAATAAATTTAACTAAGTATGGAAATTTAGTGGCAGAATCTTAGAAAATCAACATGTCATAAATGACACAGTTATCTTGAAAATTACATCAATTGTCACAATAATGATAACCTTTTTTTAAGAAGATTTTCATTTGTCTTTGGCTTTAACAATACATTTTATTGTTGGTTGTGCAAGGGATACATCTATGTAGAGTGTGGAGGTGTGGAAGATATATATGTGTGTGTGTGGGTGGGTGGGTGGTGATAGCAAAAGGATCTGCACATTGTAAAATATAGCTAAGCAAAATATTAAAATTAAAATTATGACCATTAATCAACAATATTTTTTAAAGTAAACATATGCATAAGATAATTTTTTTCACTTTGTATACTTATTGTTTAATATATGTATATACATAAAAGAATCCACTATCTAAAGACTTAAAATACTTTGGTGTTAATTTGTGTAAAGTAAATATTTTTTTTTAAAACATTTTTTTTTTATTAATTTGTTTTTGAAATAAGAAAAAAATTGCATGTTTATGCATATGAATATAATTTTTATTAATATAATAATTAAATATTATACTAATTTATGTTCTAAGAAAAAGGCTCTACAAAAGGTGAATAATTTATACAAAATTATTGATAGTGCATATTTTTGGAAGATTTTTTTCTATGAAGTAATCTTAGCAAAAGGCTCTTTAAAATAAGTATGCTTAGTAATTTATACAAAATTATTGATAGTGAGTATTTTTGAAATTTTTTTTATGTTAAGTAATTTATAATAAATTAAGGATAAATTGTTTTTTAAGAAAATTTTGGCTTTAGAAATAGATTTTAGTCTTGGTGGTGTATGGGAGTTGAGAGGTGTAGAAAATATACATGTGAAGAGTGTAGAGTGTGTAGATATGTTCATAGGAAATGGATCTACACATGCTAACCTACCCATTGAAAATTTTACTTATTTACTAATGTAAAGTTCAAAGGTGCATGAGATATATCCATGCAAAGTGCGGAGTCCATAGATATGGTCATAGAAAAATGCTTCGTTAAACAATAATTTTTAAGTTAAACATATGCATAGAAAAAATTTGTTCACTTTATATACACATTTTTTATAGGAAACATTGTTACTGAAAATAAATTCAAATCAACAATATTTATATGTTAAACATATGCATAAAATCATTTTTTTCACTTTATATACTTATTTTTTATAATAAACATTTTTACATAAAATAATTTAAGTCAACAATATTTTGTAAGTCAAACATATGAATAAAATCATTTTCTTCACTTTATGTACTTATTTCTTATAATAAACATTATTACACAAAATAAATTCAACTAAGTATCATAAGTGATATGAATTCTTCACACAATAGTCAAATTAGACTAAGTGTTGGTGATGGATATACCTGTGCATAAGTGCGGAAAATATCAACGATGATGATGATGATTAACATCCACTAAGACCGAATTGGTCTATCAAACCTTAAGAGGGTAAGTGATTACTTGTGATTATTTAGAATTTTGTTTCTGTGTTCGAAAATCATTAAGAGAAGCTTTCCAAGGTCACCATACTTTTGTTGAGTTAAGAGGTTAGGAAGGATTGTAGTGTGATAAATATTTTGAAAATGAGATCTAATATGGGTATAGGCTGGACAATCTAAGGGAAAGTTCTTTTCATCTTCAACCTTCTTAGTGTCACAAAGGTGACACACTTTTTCATTCCATGGCGTTTTAGGAATTGACCAATGCCCGGTTTCACTACGGAGCTCGTGAGAATTTGTTCTTGTCTTAGAAATTCTTATTTTTTTCTTAACACATGGAAAAACAGATAGCTAATTTTGATCTCCTAGATTAAGGTTGATTACATCTTTATAATACCTTAATTTTCTTATGCATTAAAAAAAAATTGTTTGAACACTTTGTATACTTAGTTTTTAATATATGTATATACATAAAATCGTTGAGATATTCAAAAGATTAAAAGACTTTGGTGTTATGATTCTATATTATCTTTTCATTTAGTTATATTAAGCTTCAAAATTCATCTCTTGTGCTGAGAACTCTACCCACTTTGCTTCATGAAATTCTAACATGTGTATACCTTGGATTGGTTATCGACCACCCTAACCTCCAAATACTTTACATTGGTTATGGAATATGATAACATCCACAATGAACACTTAACTTTTTTATATTTCCTCCCTCATATGCTAACCTCCCCATTAAACACTTCACTTATTTACTAAGTTTTACTTCACATAGAACACTTTACTTTATTGTTTACTTTACAAAGTTTTATCCTACATGTTTTTAATGAAAACACATGATATTGTTTCCTACATATATTAACCTCCCCATTGAACAATTCAGTTATTTACTAATGTAGAGTGTAGAGGTGCATAAGACATATATGTGCAAAGTGCACAGTGGCTAGAATATGGTCATAGCAAAAGGCTTTGCACAACTTGAAAAATAGCTAAGTAAAATATTAGAATTAAAATTATGACCATTATTCAAGAATATTTTTTAATTTAAACATATGTATAAAAACAATTTGTTCACTTTATATACTTATTTTTATAATAAAAATTGTTACTTAAAATAAATTCAACTAAACAATATTTTTTAAGTTAAACATATGCATAAAAGCATTTTGTTCACTTCATATAATTATTTTTTATAATAAACATTGTTACTTAAAATAAATTTAATTCAACAATATTTTTGAAGTTAAACATATGCATAAAAGCATATTTTTCATGTTATATACTTATTTTTTTATAATATACATTGTTATTTAAAGTGATTTCAACTAAGTATCTAGATTGTTAACTACCAAAGACCTGGATATAGAAATGAAACAATAGATTTAGCGAAAAATATAGAAAACTCCCAGTTTTTTATTATGAAAACCCTTGAGGTACGGAAACACCATACATATATCATATTTCATAAGGGATACTCTTGTTCAGTTTCCCCTAAGAAGGGGAAACCTTATAATGAGCTACACACTCTAGATACAATGTCTCCTCTTTACATCCCATTACATTTTGTTGGATTTATGGGCCGACCTGGGTTCTAACTATAGGATTTCCAACAACCCTTCGACAATTGACCCTTCTGGATACCAGAAGGAAACACAACACACAAAGTGAACTATGTAGTATCACTCGATATTGCTTCAATGGGTGGCCACAAGACTCAGGTGTTTTCAACCATGGGATGGGATCTGCTTCTCTCTCAGGGGAATTATAGCTACTTAACTACTAGCCCTTGAATAACATTTATTATGCTAACCCTAGCTGGATCTTAGTTCTTACCAGTGACACAACTATTCCAACAAAAAGTTATTAACAATTACAACAACATATACCCAATGACATATATTCATTTATTGCAACAAAAGATTCATATCTGAATACTAACTATGACATTCATCCATTTAGTGTTGATCTACAAATTTCATTAGTTTATCCTTAGTGTGCAGTATTATTTCCTTAACATGTTCATCCTAAAACTCATTAAAGAAACTATAACCACAACTACTGCCAACATTCACACATAACCTAGATGTATCGTGGTTCACCCACTCCTGGGGCTATGTCCACAAAGATGACTCATTTCATCTCTTTATTAATATTCCTATAAAATCCAGTGTTGCGCACTGTACATTTATTCCTTCATTACAATCTATCTCCATAGATCGCGATATTCCTCACAAAACTTATAAAAAATCTCCAAACATGCATAAAATAACAAAATATAGAACTCAGAACAAAAATGAGAGCTTACAACTTCTTCCACAGTCCTAATACATTCTACTTATACCAAAGATGGGATAAATCCCTTACAAAAACCCTAACCCTAAGTGGATTAGATTTTTCCACTTTCCAATATACTCAATCTCGGTTGGTCCATGATCCAACCATTCTCCAAGTCAATGCTTGTCAACTTTCCAAATTCTTCGCAATTGTTTGTCCACATTGTAACTGCTTTTCCTTGGCACTAGTTTTCCTCTATTTTTTGCTCTCCTTTTCCTCTATTTCCGAAGCGCTCCCCCTTTTTTGGCATTGCCTTATATTTTCTGTTCTTTCTTTGATTTATTCAAAACTTCCTTGATATTCTCCCAAAAATCTCTTGCACCAACATGCCCCCAACAATGACATTGTGACTCATATTGAGTCACTCACTGACTCTTGCATCTTTCACTTCCTATGCTAGTGCTTCATACATGTTTGTTGCTTGTTGCAATTGACCCTGATCCTAGTTTCTCTTTTCCGCAATGGCTTCTACCATTTGCACGGTGACTGGAGGTTTCAATATTTTTTCCCCCTCCAAGCCTATCTATTCCACTTTTGATTTTGCTGCATTGATCTCCATAACCAACTGCTCAGCCTTTTCTTGCAGAGGCCCCAATTGAGTGTGCCTTGCAATCTTCTCTTCCTACATTGCCTTTTATTTTGACTATAGACTCTTCATTTTTACATCTGTCTTAATTTTTTCAAGTAGTGACATTGTCTTTTGTCTTTGTTTCAAGTCTTCCATTTCTATGTGGACCCTATCCTCCTTTCGTTGTAACTCCCGCAAGCTTCCATATTCTTGTAATTGTGTCCATAGTTGGGCAGTTTTCTCCAACAACTCTGCATCTTTTGTATAGCCTGTGTTATATTATCTGCAAATGTTGTTGCGTCTTGATCATGATGTGCACTTACTTATGGAGGAGTAGTGGGTATTTCACGCCCCTCCAACTTCTTTATTTGGTTCTTATATTGCTCCAAATCCTGAGCTATTTTCTTCATCTTTTCCTCTAATCATACTTCCTTTGATCCTGCACTATATAAGATGGTTTGAAGCACTGTGTCAATGTGTTTCTCCATCTCTTATATATTCTTCTACAATAAATTCTTCTCCTACCCTTCCTAGCTAATTGTTTCTTTCAATGTTATGTTATCTTGTTGTGCTCTCTGTAAATTTGTCGCATCCGACCTTGCCCTAGACTGGATTTCTTGTGAGAAACTGATCTACAATTTATGCAACACCTTTGTCGGGATCTTGGGGAAGACCAAGTCTAATGTATCTCTCTCATTTAGAGGATTTTGTGCCGTCTCCTTGTCAATGTACAACATAACAAGTGTTATAATGAAATTTTCACTCCCCTGCGTTGTGATCTGCATTATTTCCCCTATTGGAATTCCTTCCATAGTCTTTACTAGTGTGTCTTTATGTCACTTCATTGCCCTGATATTTAACTATTCCAGTTTAGTTTTTACCTCTTGCACTTGTTTAATAATTGAAACCTATGCTTCTTGATATTCTCCCAGGCCTCTAATAACCTAATTTCAATAGTTGTAGCTACTAATTCAACATCATATATTGTTAGGGATGTGTGAGGTGGTGTCCTATGGGCCTTCGTCGTCTTCCTTGAGCCACTTTATTGCTCTCATGTTCTCTTATTTT
This sequence comes from Picea glauca, assembly GCA_000966675.3. Taxonomy (NCBI): domain Eukaryota; kingdom Viridiplantae; phylum Streptophyta; class Pinopsida; order Pinales; family Pinaceae; genus Picea; species Picea glauca. The sequence goes on from JZKD02S1722139.1 coordinate 602,344, forward strand.
TGGCATATGTTGGCTTAGATGTCTTTGGCATGTGTGTATCCACCCCTATCTGTTTTCTAACTTCTTCTTCCATAGGTGTATCATGTGTCTTTTTCCTCACTTTTGTTGTGCGCAATTGTTCTCTTGGAATTCTTGGTGTTTTCCCTGTGCATGGTGGATCCTTTGTGGAACCACCCTATGGTTTATTCTGATCCCTTCGTTTATTTTGAGGTGATTTGTTTCCCCCTACTTATCCTTATGTTGTATTCTTATTTTTTCTCACACGACTTATGCATGTTTGTTGTGTACGGACTGTTCTATCACGAGTCTAAGTCTATATTGTTGGGACTTTCCTTGGACTTGTTGTCACCCCCCATCCATCAAGACTCTCCTATACCTTTATTTGGATATCCTACATTGTCACGTAGTATCTCAGTGGTAACCATGCCATTGTTGGATACCTCTTCACCTGCAACCACATATTGTGGCACGTGGACTCAAAATTAGCAATATGTCCAAACTCTTGGACTTTATCAGGTGAAATCCTCCACATGTTGGCTAAGTGATCTTGGATCTCTGAAAGGTATACCGCAAATGTATCAATGTTCATCCTCTTCTTCTTCGGGTGTGTTGTGCTCCTTAACAAAGTGTATCAGGTTGTACTACACTTTCCTAATATCTTAATAAACACACCATATAATGGTTCTTTCCAACCTACAAGTGCAATGAGGATGCGTATCCATGAGTAGTAGAACTCAGAGCCCCAATATTATGTCTCCTTAGAGTCCTCCAGGAAGGAATTGAGAAAATAAGGGTCCCATACTATCAAGTTCCCGTTCGCACACTGCATTGTAGTTGCTACCATTCCTTCTTGTACTTCTTCCTTTCTGCATTTCCTCATTAACTTACACCCTAACAACCTTCAAGTGAATCTTGTCTCTAATCTTGATCCCCTTATTTCTTGCATCTATTCCATAGTTTTCCTTAATTTATTTAGAAATGGAATTTTCCTTAGTTTTGTCATCTATATATTGTTATGGCCTCTCCCCATCTTTGGATAGCTCAGTAATTCTTTCTATTATGTCCACATTGATAGGCACTGGCCTATCTATCCATAAGACACCTTGATGCACCCTTGCTAGGATTTGTTTCACACTTTCGTTAATGTATTTATCGCACCCAAAGTGCAGTATATCCAATAAGTTCATAATCCTTGTACTATAGAGCCCCATTATACACTGTGTAGGCTCCAATAGTTGCACACCTGATGGGCCCTCTCCTCTACATTCCATGTAGCCAAATTTGGGAATTTGACGGTATCTGCTACATCGTGGTTTGAATACCTCATACCGTTCACCCCTTCTATCATTTCATCATCCACTTTTACTCCATCCAAGATATTTGGCATTACAATTATCAAGTCTTCATGTGCGCGCAGTATGCCTTGCACACTACTTTCAGCCTAAACTTTATTTTTTCGTCGTGGGGATGACACCCTGACCTCACATATGTCCTCTTGCTATACTTCTTGTTCTTCTTATGACTCTAGTCTCTATTTCTCTTAACCCATGGACCGTTCTTCATCATGTGTGCCTTTTTCTTTCGATGCGTTAGTCTGTGTTCTTTCTGCATCTTCGTCATAATGTTCGACCTCCTGTGATAGGTTCTCTTCCTCCTCCACCTACGTGTTATGTGGATCATACTTTGGCGTATGGATTTCATCCACATCAAATATTTTCGGCATGCTCTATGTCCTTTTTTGCATCACTCAAGCTCTTCTTCTTGTGTTTCGATAGGCCCTACTCGCTGGTCCAACTCACGGTGGCGACATCTTGCTAGAATCTGAACTGTTGTGCTAAAAATCTCAACCTCCTATCAAGAATTATCACTCTCTTGCGCTTAGGTTTCTCTCTTCATTCTTCTCCTTAGAAAAAAACAAAATTGGATGAATTTTCCCCTTTTTTTTTGAATTTATAGTGGGATGACGTATTGACGGTTGTTTCTCATGGAAAATTTTCATTTCTTCACATTTTCCTGCATGCTACACTTTTATACCTGTCAACTACTTTCCAGTGCACAATGTATTCAACACTGGTTTTTCTGGAGCTCACTGTTAATGCTAACAATTCTATTACATCAAAACCCTGTATTATTCTCCTATCTTTTTGTCTTCTTACTACATTTCTCCTTTTCATATATTTTTGTCTCTTTCTTCTAACATCTACTATATACAATATGTACAATGATACTCCTTTTTCTATTTTTACCTCAGTTTGTTAGGTATAAAGTTTTCATACAACTTCAGTCAACTGCCATTTACCAGTCCTATGAGATTATTCCCTACAAGATTTTTCAGTTGCACAACACGTCCATTTTTTATGGCCTCTATATGATAAGGCCCTAACCAGTCAATCTTGAACTTATTAAGTTGATGTAGATAAATTCTTTCATAGAGGAGAACTATATATCCTTCCTTAAATCTTTTCTTCTTTATGTTCCTATCATTCCAATATTTGTCCTTCACTTTCTTTACTTCCTAGTGAAATCTTGTTATAATTCTACCTTCCTCTAGCTCCATCAGTGGATCAATTATTTTCTGCACAACACCTTCTTTTTCCATGTTGGTGATCACTGTAATGCAAAGACTACATAATAAATAATCCAATGGAACCACTATTTCTTGCCCATACAACAATTTGAATGGTGTTTGTCCTGTAAGATTCTTTCATGTAGTCTTATAAGCCCATAAAACTGTTGATACCTTCAAATCCCAATCATCCCTATTCACATTGAAAATATTTGTCAATTCATTTTCTAGAATCTTGTTAAAAGATTCTACTATACAATTTTCCTAGGGATGGTAAGGTGTGATCTTCTGATGATGTATCTTGAATTATTATACCATATCCCTGACTATACTGTAAATAAAATGAGTTTCTTGATCACTCAACAAAATTCTACGACATCCAAATATTGTGACCATGCTGTCAAAGAGAAACTACGCTACAATTTATACATTGCAATCCTTCACGAGGACTGCTTCTTCCCATCTGGTTAAGTATTCTATCACAATGATGATCTATCTGGCTATTGACCTCCTTTTCAGTTGGTTAATGGGTCAGATGAAATACACAACCCATTTATCAAATACCTTTAAATTTACTTGGGGAATAAGTGGCATTTCATCCCTTCTGGATGGTTTTCCTACCCTCTGAAAAACATCCTAGGTCTGATAATATTCCTTTGCATCGCTATGTACCGTAGGCCACCATAATCCTATGCATATCATCTTCTCTTCTATAGGATTTCCCACATGGTTCCCTCCAGCTATACTTTCATGTGTTTCTGCTAACACCATCGAGCTTTCATGCTTCATCACACATCTTCTTAGAATTCCATCTGCACCTAACTTGTATAAATGACCTGCAATCATATAATAGTATGCGGTAGACACTTCCAACTATTTTTTCTGTGTGACAATAAATAACTTGGGATCCATTCCTATGCTAAAAAATCCAACAATGTCAACAAAATAATTATCATCAATCTCAAGAGAAAATAAGTTAGCATCAGGAAAATTATCCTCCAATTTCTTTGACTCCTCTCCATTAGTAATTCTTGACAAATGATATGGTCCTACATTACACATCCCTGGTTTTACTATGATTTCAAAATCAAATTACTAAAAAAATAACAACCATATACATATCCTCCCCCCCCCAACACTGGTTTGTTAACTAGGTACTTCAAATTGAAATAATATGTACACATACTAAAATGTTGACCCAATAAATAATGTATGAACTTCTGTAGGGAATATACCATAGACATATCTTCCCTTTCTGTAGTATTATAGTTTTTCTCAAAATCAGATAATTTTCTACTACCAAAAGATATTGGGTGATCAATGTCTCCTTCACCTCGTTGTGCCAAAACTGCTCCGAGTGAAATGGATGAAGCACCCACATTCACATGAAATTGTTTTGTCCAATTTGTAAAGGTCTAAATTTGTGTTGTCACCATCTTCTCTTTCAGTATGTCCAAGCACTCTTGGCATTCATCATTACCATGAAACCTGATGTCTTTCTTCAGTAACTTCTGCATGGGCGCAGTAATATTTTCATACCCCTTTATGAATTTCATGTAGCACCATGTGTGTCCCAATGTTGCTCTCAACTGGCGCACTAAATTTGGTCTTGGTAAGTTGGAAGTAACAACAATCTTTTCAAGGTCTATTATCAAGCCTCGTTTGCATACAATGTGCCCAAGTAGGATGCCAAATGGTGTGATGAATATAAATTTCTTAATGTTCAATGAGACCTGGCATTGCCTACATCTTTCTAACATTAACCTCATAATTTCTACACGGTCCTTCAATCAATTGAAAATTGTCCAATCATCCAGTTAAACCTCTAAAAATTTATGTACAAAATCCTTGAATTCAACTACTATTACTCTAGAAAATATTGTTGGTGCATTATTTAAACCAAATGGCATTACTGTGTACTGATCTGACCCCCACTCTATTTCAAATAAAGTTTTTTACATGTCTTAAGAGGAAATTTTGATCTGATGGTAACCTGGAAATCCATTTATGAAAGAGTACACTTCTTGTCCTTCCACATTATCTAAAACTTGATCTGTAAGTGGAGTAGGTAAAGGATCATGCATGAATGCATCATTTAAATTCCTTATATCCACACATATCCTAATCCCTCTAGTCTTTTTTTCTTGGACCACCATTGGACCAATCCACTATGATTATTCCACAGGCTCTATGATTCCTAATTCGATCATTGTGTCAATTTCTACCTAAACCTTCTTCTTATAGATGGGCTTTAATTTGTATGGTCTCTTCCTAACTGGTATTTCTTATGGTATTAGGGGTATCCTCATTTCCCCAAGTTCTCCTTCTACCCATTTCATCTCTCAAAATGTGGTTGGGAATAAGTCACTATACTCACACAGTAATTCAATTATGTTTTCCATTGTCTCATTGTCCTAGTAATCTCCAATGTTGGATATATTTGTAACATCCCGCTTTGACGCACTTACCAAACTTATTCTTTGAGGACACTTGCTCGCAAGTGATCTGGATTTTTATGATGATAAAAAAAATTCCTTCATTATGATGCGTTAAGTTATATGACATGATGTTTTCACTACCTAGATATAGACAGGTGTTGCTGA
>JZKD02S1722139.1:607562-618374 GCA_000966675.3 Picea glauca
TTGTTTCATTTACGGTGATATTGTTTTGTTTTGATGATATGCTATTGATTTTATGATATGTTGTTGACATGATCTGACATGATGGTTGATGATGCAGGTTGACGATAGCTTGCTGTCCAGACTCACATATGGAGTAAAGGGGCCACACACGAGTTCCAGAGAGATTGAGGGAGAGGTGTGGACAACAGCCCTGCCACAACCTACTAGCACTCCCGCCGTGTCTCGAACTATAGGTTAACGATTACCTAGTTTGAGAGGATCCACGATGCCATGAGGGCAGACTACGACAGTTGCTCATGATGATTCTAAGGGGCGCGTACTAAGGCAGGGGCCTTATTCCTTAGAGCCCTTAGTCTCCCACAAGTTCACCTGGCAGAGTGTTGACTCCAGGGGTTATAGAGTCTACCAATCAATCAAGTCAACGAGTGGCACCCTTGGAGCACGTGGTGCATCCTGAAGGGCACGTCGCGCAACCGAAGCAAACAAGGCGAGTGGCACCCTTGGAGAACGTAGTGCATCCTGAAGGGCATGTCACATTGATGATGATGATGAGACAACCTAGATGACCTTAGACCTTAACGCCTGATACAATTCTTAAAAATGACTCCCCTAATTAAATTGTCGCCCTGTTCAAATCAAAACCTAAATTAAAACATTTCTAAGACAAATTTTGACAAGCCCTAAGAAAAGATCCTACAAAAATAAACCTAGGGCGTGAACTAAAACTCTCCTAGGTGTTAATTAAATTCTTCTTAAAAGTAAAGTGGGTAAAGTAATGAGGGAGTTAATTTAACTGAAACCCATGGCGTTTAAAGTATAAAGAAGAATTAAAATTATTAAAGAGTGGGGATATAAAAAAAAATTAGGATTTAAATATATATATATATATATATATATATTGAAAGGACTATTAAGCGCATTTATCATTGTGGGTTTACCAAAAAATAAAAAAATATAAATAAAAAATAAAAAAATAAAAAAAATAAAAGAGAGGAATAAAAAAATTAGAAATGAGGAAACTTGTAATAAAGGAAACTTAATAATGGAAAGTAGGAGACATAGGGTAAAAAGCAAAAAGGAATCAGCATTTAAGGAGTTACTAAAATTCAGAAACTTCATTTTAGGAAAGTGATTAAAAGCATGAGAGGGGATCTAGGAACCCTAAGAGTAATTTAAGGAGCGATTTTTGGGGGAGTGAGGGAATTGAGTCTTTTAATTTTTAAAAAGAAATTAATTTTTAGAGAACCCTAGGGATGAGTGACACTTGGACGTCAGAGATTGTTTAGAGTTTTTTCATTAAAAATTAATTAATTAATGATTAGGAAAGTAGGTGGGTCTCAAATTTCTATAAAAGAAGGGGAAAAGAAGGAAGAGGATGAACTTTTAGCGTAACGTTATGCTGCCGAATTGTGGTTTGACGGATTTCTTGTGAGGAGTTGGGTGTATCTCAGTTGTGTTGGAGTGGTATCTCAGCCATGGAGGCGAGCTGAGATGCTAGTCTATCTCTGGTTCTTGTGTGGACCCTTTGCGGCTCGAGGGGCTAACGGGGAAGCAGAGTACCACTAGCGTTTGGCTGGGAGGTTCCGGTGAGCTTTCTGTGGTCGGCGAGTGGGAGCGGCGAGGAGAGAGGACACGACACAGAGCGCGGGACGTCTTCCGAAGCGGGTGAGTTGCTATGGTATGATTTTAATTTTGGCAAAATCGTTTATAACTGGTTAGTGTTAAAATGTTTCTGATGTCATGCTGAAAAAATTGTTTCCGACAATTTTTCTTATAAATGCTTAGTGTTAAATATTTCTGATGTCATGCTCACCACTCGTTCGACAAATTTGTCTGGATTGATTACTGCATCGTAGTTCTGAAATTTTGTTGGGTTAAATCGTTAACGAATTGGGTTTCTAAAATTTTTTTGATTTGTATTTATTGGGCGTTCTCTTGATTACAGTGGGCAATTCGTTATGATCTACATTTTAACTAATCTGGCAATGATCCAGCAATTCGGTTATGATCTGGCCATTCATTTTTGCTCAGTGTTTTAATGTTTTAATGGTCTACGTCTCACTAGAATGTATTCCAGCGTTTTCATTTTATACTGTGGTCAATTCTTGTGATGATGGGCATTTTATTGCTGCTGTACATTGGGTGATTGTACTGATGATGGGCGTGTTTTTTGTGCCCCTGTCTAATGGGCGATTTTCACTGTTACCGGGCATTTTTGGGGCCAATGTATACTGGCATTTTTGCCATTGTTATGTGGCATACTCTACTCTGTTATGTTGGGCATTTGCCACTTTTATGGGGCGTTTTATATGTGCTTTCAACGTTTAGTTGTCTGCGTCTTACTGTGTTATAAATGGGGCATTTCTTCTGCATGTTAATATATCTAAAAATGCGTTGGTCTGTGTTGATATATATCTAAAAATGTGTTTTCATATATCTGCGTTGAATGTATTTGCATTTTAATTTTTGGTCTGCGTTTAAATCTCGATTGGCAAACCCAGACTATTTTTACCTCTGTCTAAACTTGGATTTCATTCAAAGACCTGGGCGTTTAACCCATTATGTTTTCTACGTGTCTTATATCTTTTAAATGACGGAGTGCGCACCGAATTCTGCAGGCGTTGTGCAGACATGCGCGTTATTTAGCGTTTGTTCATGCTTTTAATTCTTCCAGGGCAATGTATTCAGTTGCGCGTTATTTTTGTGTATTTGGGTTGCGTTTTTATCATGGGTTTCCTTCTGACAGGGAAACATAGCAGTTGCGTTTTTCTATTTTTGTTGATCGAGCGTTTTCCCTTAATTTTCGGTCTGCGTTTTGACCATAATTTCGTTCACAGTGGGCATGAATACAATCGCTGTGTTTTCCTTATTCTGGACTGCGTTGATTATGTAGATGCATAGAAACATTTCCCTACTGTATGGCTTTGAGTTATTCTTATCAAATTCATCCATGTTTCATGGGATATTGGTTAATTGTCAGGCTTGAAGGAACTGATTTGATCAGTTGGTCAAATTGTGATACTCTCTTTCTTTGGTTCACTTTGGATCAGTTGTGTAATCTTTCTTCGATCTGAGTTGTGTCCCACACTACTTATGATTCTTTTTATTTTTCGTTTTTTTTTATTGTTAAATCAATGGATTCTTGATTATGAAACTTTACCACAATCACACGCTCATTAAATGTATTATTAATTATAATTAAATCAATTTTAGATTTTTACACTTTTAACAACTTATGCAGATAGCTGTAAGTTTCTGTAGTGAATATTTCTTCAAAATAAAATGTCTTATAAACAAGCATGAAAAGTAAGATGTTTAAATTTCTCTTAATTTTCATACATATTACATAATGGTATAATGACCCAAAATATTTTTATTTAATACAAAGATAGTTCAACTCATAAGTATACAATATTTGCAGATCCAAACCCTTTTTTGTGCCTCAAAAGTGAGTTATTTTTAGGTATGAGATTGAATGGTCAATAGGTAGAAGAATTATTAATTGACTTTTCTATTCATTACAATTGTCAACTTATCTAAGGGACAATTATAACGACAATATGGGAAGATGATGTTTATATTTATATGAGTCTTCAATACATGTATATCAACATTTTAGATGTAATTGTTTTTTTAAAATAGGGGCATCTAAACTAATGGATAGTAGGTAAATGTTCTTTTAAATATTGTTGTGTTTACACCTGGTCAAGTTAGTTATCATTGTTGTTATAATTTGCATTCCATTATGATGTCTTATTGCTAAGTTAAAACTGACTTTATATATATATGAGAGGTTGTTTTATTATTGGCATGATGTTTGGTGTTTTTAGATGTGAGGTGATTGATATATATTGACTTATTTAAATAATTGTTACCCTTGTCATTTTAACATTATACTTTTTGTCATTTCTGATTCTTCAAGGAAATGTGTCATTTAAATAGGGTTATTTTATTTATTGCCATTTTTAATTAGGATGTTGTTTTCAAGTATGATGTATATTGTTAAATTCGATATGAGGTTACTTGGAATATGTAATTGATGTTTAGTTCTATTATGGTTATTGATAAGTATTGTCATTTTAATATTGTTATAGGTCATTTTCAAATATTGTCCCTTGTCATTTTAGAGATTGCATCATTATATATTGCCCCTCGAAATATGATGTTAATTGCAATTTCAACTATGATGTTACTTAGGAATAGAATGTTATTCTAGGTATGCAGTTATGTTGTTAAGTTCAAATATGAGTCACTTGGAATTTGGATATTATTGCATCATTATTGGAACCTAGGATCATAGATGACCTCAAATTGAGAGATTCTCAGGATTATTTGAAATGTTTTTATATTGTAAAGTCACTGAAATTTTGGGATCGTAGAAATTCAGAAGTATTGTAATTATAGAATCATGGCCCAGATGGTGACGTAAATGATAGATGGCTAATGTTTCGTGACAGTGTTATTGTAATTTTAATTATTGATTAATAACATGTGTGGTGCAATAACCTGGAATTACGTACCATAAATTACCCCAAGTTAGTATACTAGAATGGTTGTCGTAACGAGGTGGTTCGTTGCAGGTTGTCTGTGGATTTGGTTGTACTTGGTTGTCTTGCATTGCTTGGTCTGCTTGTGTCGAGCGGGATGTAGACACCTCCATGTTCCTCAGAACAGTCGCTAGCCCTGAGACCTTAAATGGTTAAAATCGATGGGAACCTGGGCTTGAGCGTTGATTATGTGTCTTGGAGGTCCTAACCTTGCAGGGTAGGACGGGCGGGTGGTCAGTTTTACTTTTGTCGTGGTTGTGTCTTGTTGGTCATCGAGTGGCGACATAGAGTCAACTGTGTTGTTACTTCTACACACGTGCACACACCTTAAACACAAAAAAAATTTGCACCTGTTATCAGAGTTGTTGTATTAACGAGGAAAGCCCTTACATATGGTATCAGAGCGGGTTCGACCTGCGACTTGGGATTCACTACGGGTTCTATTGACATGATTATGTTGATTATTCTGTCGTTGATCGAGTTGATTGTTGTGTTCAGGTAATCATGGTTAGAGGACACCGCGGAGGTAGACGACGGGGTGCTAGGGGAGGAGGCGCGACGCCTCCAACAACATCCATGCTCGAGGGGTCTAACCCCCAAGGAGGCGAGTAGGTCCTTAGACAAGAGCAGCTCGCAGTTGCCGATGTTGTGGGGATGATGAGATATTTCCAGTGCATGTCCGAGGTGCTGATCAGTAGATTGGACAGAGATGAGGCCAGGGCGCCGACACCTGTTGAGGTTCCGCCGCGTGCACCGGCCGTTACTGCTAGCATTCATCGTGAACTCGAGAAGGTGAAATTTCCCGAGTTCTTTGGTGCCCCGGACAGCGCAGCCGCCGAGGAATGGTTGGAGAATATGGCGATGTGCTTCGCACTTTGCGATTATACCTCCAACATGAAGGTCCGTATGGTAGTCTTCCAACTGAAGGGGAGCACTCTTCTATGGTGGAAGACGCTCTTGTCGCAGCTGAACATGGTCGTCAAAGACGTTTCATGGGAACTGTTCGAGGAATGGTTCCGGGAGAGGTATCTCTCAGAGGAATTCATTGAGCGCCAGCTCAATGAGTTCAACGCCTTACGACAGGGAGGTCGTACAGTGCTCGAGTACGAGGAACGTTTTATGGAGCTGCTCCGATATGCTCCGCATCATAACACTGAGAAGCTCAAGGTCAACAGGTTCGTGTTTGGGCTTAACGACAGCCTACGTGCAAAGGTTAGGATTCTGATGCCTTAAACCTTGCACGAAGCTGTCCAAAAGGCCCTCATAGCATAAGAGGAGCTTATCAGTGGGGGCCAGACCAGGACTCCAGCGAGACCTGTAGGGCAGGGTTAATCTGGTACGCCGCAGCAGCAGACAGCAGTGAGACACACGCCAGGGTATCGTGGCTTTCAGAGGGGATCCACTTTTACTACCCCACGAAAACCGTCGCCTCAGCAGCGGACACCTTATCGAGGATTACAGCAGCAGCAGCAGCATCGCCCGCAGCAGCAGCAGTTTAGGCCTGTTCAGCAGAATAGACCAGGTTTCCAGGCCGGTGGGCCGTCATCTTCTACTTCGGGTACTAGGACTACTGGGCCAAAGAAGGGGTGTTGGACATGTGGGGAGCCACACTACCAGCGCGATTGTCCTGTGGAGAGGACCAGGGTGTCCAGATCAGCCGGACCTACTACAGTGGGAGATATGGGCAAGGCCCATCGGATTCACGTAGTGGTGAATAACCGCCAAGCAGAGCACCAGTCGAAAGTGCTCGAGACGACAGTTACTGTCGCTGACCAGACCCTTAGTATTTTGATAGACCTAGGTGGTACTAAGAGTTTCATTACTGGTGCAGCACTAAAAAGGATTAAGGTCAAGGCAGTCGAACAGGATGAGTTTATCTTTGTAGAGATGGCTTCTGGAGCCAAACAGAAGGTTGGAGGAACGGTTACAGGCTATGCCCTTAACCTGGGAGAGTTCGTCACAAGGGTCAACTTGTATGTCACGATCTTAGGGTCTTATGACGTCGTGATAGACATGGATTGGTTGGAATCGCATGAGGCGATACTCAACTATAAGACGAAACGGTTGAAATTAGTCGATGATGAAGGACAGAGACGTGTGATAGTAGGACGAAACCAGGGAGTATCTTTGATGTTCGTCTCTTCCTTACAGTTACGGAAGAGTATGCGCAAGGGGTGCAAGATTTATGCGATCCTTGCGCTAAATGAAAAGGGAGCAGCAGAAGGTCTAGAACACCTTCCGGTGGTGAAGGAGTTTGCAGACGTATTTCCAGAGGAGTTGCCTCGGATGCCGCCAGATAGAGAATTGGAGTTTACTATAGACCTGAAACCGGGGACTGAACCGATAGCGAGAACACCTTATCGGATGTCGACCCCGGAGTTGCAAGAGTTAAAAATGCAACTGAAGGAATTGTTGGACCTGGGATTGATACGTCCCAGTGTGTCACTGTGGGGTGCACCAGTTATTTTCATTCGAAAGAAGGACAGATCGTGGAGGCTTTGCATTGACTATCGTCAACTGAACAAGGCTAAGATCAAGAATCAATACCCCTTACCAAGAATTGACGATCTGTTTGATCAAATGAAGGGGGCGATGGTGTTCTCTAAGATCGATTTGCGATCAGGGTATCACCAGTTACAGATAAAGGAGGATGACGTCCCTAAGACCGCTTTTAAGACAAGATTTGGACATTACAAATTTACTATTTTATCGTTTGGACCGACAAACACCCCAGGGGTATTTATGAGCTTGATGAACAGGGTGTTCCGCGAGTACTTGGAAAAGTTCATCCAAGTATTCATTGACGATATTATGATTTACTCTCGGACGACGGAGGATCATGACGAGCACTTGCGCTTGGTACTACAATGTTTACGAGAAAACAAATTATATGGGAAGCTGTCCAAATGCTCTTTTTATCAATCCAGGATTCACTACTTAGGGCATGTCATATCCGATGAAGGTATCGTTGTGGATCCAACCAAGGTTGAGGCTATTATGGAATGGCCTGCACCGATGAATGTCACAAAAGTGCGTAGTTTTATGGGTTTAGAGGGATACTATCGACGGTTTGTCGAGGGATTTTCGAAGATAGCAGGTCCAATCACGGAGTTGCAGAAGAAAAACAAGAAGTTTGATTGGACAAATAAATGCGTGGAAGCATTTAGGAGGCTTAAAGGGTTGTTGACAATAGCGCCGATACTAAAGGTCCCTGACATGGACGCAAACTTCTTGGTATGCACTGACGCATCCAAGGAAGGTTTAGGTGGAGTCTTGATGCAAGACGGACGAGTGATTGCTTACATTTCGAGGAAATTAAGAAGGCATGAGTAAAACTACGCGATGCATGATTTGGAGTTACTAGCCATCGTATATGCCTTGAAGGTATGGAGACACTACCTGGTTGGATGAAAATTTGAATTAAGGACTGATCATTGTGGATTACAACACATTTTTACGCAAAGCGACCTGAACGTGCGACAACGGCGTTGGTCGGAATTGCTTAGCGAGTACGACTTCGAGATTACTTACATAAAGGGAACAATGAACCGAGTGGCAGATGCTTTGAGTCGGAGGCCACGCATCTTTTTGGTGTTACCTCTTCAAACGAATCTACATGAGAAGATTCTCACTTTACAGCATGACGATGACTGGTACAAAGAAGTCGAGGATTCTATCGGACAAAACACTATGATGGTACCACGATTTGAGGGATATTCATTTGATAGCGATGGTTTATTGAGGTTTAGAGGTCGGATTTACGTATCGCCAAACGACGAATTGAGGATGTTGATCTTGAGCGAGGCTCATAGAGCAGTTTACATGGCTCACCCAAGAGTCACGAAGATGAGGACAGACCTTAAACCCTTGTTCTTCTGGAAATGAATGAAGGCCGACATAGTCAATTTTGTGGCTAGATGTCTTGAGTGTCAACAGGTAAAGGCTGGACATAGACACCCGACAGGATTATTACAACCACATGCCATTCTGGAATCGAAATGGGAAGTCATTTCGATGGATTTTATTGTTGGATTGCCACTGATGGAAAGGAGACACGACTCGATTTATGTAGTGGTAGACACTCTGACAAAGAGTTCTCACTTTATTCCGGTGTGTACAACGTATCAAGAACCTGACATAGCGATATTTTTCATCAGTGAGATTGTGAGGCTGCATGGCGTGCCTAAGAAGATTATATCCGATCGAGGATCGGTGTTTACTGGACGATTTTGGGCGAGTTTCCAAGAGGCCTTGCGAACTCAACTAAACTTTAGTACTGCGTATCACCCAGAGACTGATGGACAGATAGAACAAATGAACCAAACCTTGGAAGACATGTTGCGCATGTACGTGATGGACCAACAAAAACGTTGGGAGGAATTCTTGCCTCTAGTAGAGTTTGCTTATAAGAACAGTTACCTGAGCACCATTAAGATGGCACCTTTTGAGTTTCTTTATGGGCGACCGTGTCAGACGCCCTTGAGTTGGGATCGGCTTGAGAATAGGGTCCTGGTGGGACCAGAAGCGATCCAAGAAATGGAAGAGCAAATGCAAACCATAAGAAAAAGGATAAAAGAAGCGCAGGATCGACAGAAGAGTTATGTTGACGTGCACCGAGTCGACCGTAGTTACGAGGTCGGCAATCGAGTCTTCTTGCGGGTAAAACCGCATAAGAGTTCGATCAAGTTTGGAAAGGGAGCTAAACTCTCTCCAAGGTTCGTGGGAACTTTCGAGATTGTGGAGAGAAAGGGGCCTGTGGCCTATCGACTAGCCTTGCCTGATTCTTTGAGGCGTATACACGATGTTTTTCATGTATCTGTTTTGAGACATTATGTTAGTGATCCTACCCACGTGATTGACATGAGTTCCTTGCAGGTATCAGGCGAGGGAGTGCTCACGGCTGAGCCCGTCCGCATTTTAGACCAGCGCGTTCGACAGTTACGACGTCGAACGGTAGATCAGGTCAAGGTCTAGTGGGACAGTTATAGTCCGCACTCGGCAACCTGGGAGGACGCATATGATATGCGCCATCAGTTTCCATTTTTGTTTGATAGATAGACTTATGATACTGTGGTACTTATGATATTATGGTACATTTATTTCGGCATTTATACTGAGAAACTTCGGGACGAAGTTTAGACCAAGAGGGTGTGTATGTAACATCCCGCTCTGGTGCACTTACCAAACTTATTCTTTGAGGACACTTGCTCGCAAGTGATCTGGATTTTTATGATGATAAAATGTTTTCCTTCATTATGATGCGTTAAGTTATATGACAAGATGTTTTTACTACCTAGATGTAGACAGGTGCTGCTGACTCAGTTTCATTGAGTGTGCAGGGTTTCGGACCTTGAGGATGCAGAGGCATTGGTGGAACTCCCTTGGACTCCGGATTGAGTTAGGGAGTGGGATATTTGGGTTGTTTCATTTACGGTGATATTGTTTTGTTTTGATGATATGTTATTCATTTTATGATATGTTGTTGACATGATTTGACATGATGGTTGATGATGCAGGCTGACGATATCTTGCCGACCAGACTCACATATGGACTAAAGGGGCCACACATGAGTTCCAGAGAGATTGAGGGAGAGGTGTGGACAACAACCCTGCCACATCCTACTAGCACTCTCATCGTGGCTCGAACAATAGGTTAACGATTACCTATTTCAAGAGGATCCACGATGCCGTGAGGGCAGACTACGACAGTCGCTCACGATGATTCTAAGGGGCGCACACTAAGGCGGGGGCCTTATTCCTTAGAGCCCTTAGTCTCCCACAAGTTCACCTGGCGGAGTGTTGACTCCAGGGGTTATAGAGTCTACCAATCCGTCAAGTCAGCGAGTGGCACCCTTGGAGCACGTGGTGCATCCTGAAGGGAACGTCACGTAACCGAAGCAAACAAGGCGAGTGACACCCTTGGAGCACGTAGTGCTTCCTGAAGGGCACGTCGCATTGATGATGATGATGAGACAACCTATATGACCCTATACCTTAACGCCTAATAAAATTCTTAAAAATGACTCCCCTAATTAAATTGTTGCCCTGTTCAAATCAAAACCTAAATTAAAACATCTCTAAGACAAATTTTTACAAGCCCTAAGAAAAGATCCTACAAAAATAAACCTAGAGCATGAACTAAAACCCTCCTAGGTGTTAATTAAAGTCTTCTTAAAAGTAAAGTGGGTAAAGTAATGAGGGAGTTAATTTAAGTGAAACCCATGGCGTTTAAAGTATAAAGAAGAATTAAAATTATTAAAGAGTG
>JZKD02S1722139.1:618424-641586 GCA_000966675.3 Picea glauca
TATATATATATATATATATATATATATATTGAAAGGACTATTAAGCGCATTTATCATTGTGGGTTTACCAAAAAAAAAAATATAAATAAAAAAAAATAAAAAAATAAAAGAGAGGAATAAAAACATTAGAAATGAGGAAACTTGTAATAAAGGAAACTTAATAATGGAAAGTAGGAGACATAGGTTAAAAAGCAAAAAGGAATCAACATTTAAGGAGTTACTAAAATTCAGAAACTTCATTTTAAGAAAGTGATTAAAAGCATTAGAGGGGATCTAGGAACCCTAGGAGTAATTTAAGGAGCAATTTTTGGGGGAGTGAGGGAATTGAGTCTTTTAATTTTTAAAAAGAAATTAATTTTTAGAGAACCCTAGGGATGAGTGACACTTGGACGGCGGAGATTGTTTAGAGGTTTGTCATTAAAAATTAATTAATTAATGATTAGGAAAGTAGGTGGGTCTCAAATTTCTATAAAAGAAGGGGAAAAGAAGGAAGAGGATGAACGGTTAGCATAACGTTATGCTGTTGAATTGTGGTTTGACGGATTTCTTGTGAGGAGTTGGGTGTATCTCAGCTGTGTTGGAGTAGTAGCTTAGTCGTGGAGGCGAGCTGAGATGCTAGTCTATCTCTGGTTCTTGTGTGGCCCCTTTGTAGCTTGGGGGGCTAAGGGGGAAGCAGAGTACCCCTAGCGTTTGGCTGGGAGGTACCGGTGAGCTTTCTGCGGTCGGCGAGCGGGAGCGGCGAGGAGAGCGAACAGGGCACGGAGCACGGGACATCTTCCGAAGAGGGCGAGTGGCTACGGTATGATTTTAATTCTGGCGAAATCGTTTATAACTGGTTAGTGTTAAAATGTTTCTGATGTCATGCTGAAAAACTCGTTTTCGGCAATTTCTCTTATAAATGCTTAGTGTTAAATGTTTCTGATGTCATGCTCACCACTCGTTCGGAAAATTTGTCTGGATTGATTACTGCATCGTAGTTCTGAAATTTTGTTGGGTTAAATCGTTAACGAATTGGGTTTCTGAAATTTTTTGTATTTGTATTTATTGGGCGTTCTCTTGATTACAGTGGGCAATTCGTTATGATCTGCGTTTTAACTAATCTGGCAATGATTTGGCAATTCGCTTATGATATGGCCATTCGTTTTTGCTGCACGTTTTAATGTTTTAATGGTCCGCGTCTCACTGGAATGTATTCGGGCGTTTTCATTTTATACTGTGGGCAATTCTGGTGATGATGGGCGTTTTATTGCCGTTGTATATTGGGTGATTGTACTGATGATGGGCATTTTTTTTTTGCCCCTATCTAATGGGAGATTTGCACTGTTACTAGGCGTTTTTGGGGCCACTGTATACTGGCATTTTCGCCATTGTTATGGGGCATAGTGTACTCTGTTATGTTGGATGTTTGCCACTGTTATGGGGCGTTCTATCTGTGTTTTCAATGTTTAGTTGTCTACGTCTTACTGGGTTATAAATGGGGCAGTTTCTTCTGTGTGTTAATATATCTAAAAATGCATTGGTCTGTGTTGATATATATCCAAAAATGTGTTTTCATATATCTGCGTTGAATGTATCTGCATTTTAATTTTTGTTCTGCGTTTAAATCCCGATTGGCAAACCTGGACTGTTTTTACCTCTGTCTAAACTTGGATTTCGTTCAAAGACCTGGGCGTTTAACCCATTATGTTTGTTGAGTGTGTTATATCTTTTAAATGACGGAGTGCGCATCGAATTCTGCAGGCGTTGTGCAGAGATGCGCGTTATTTTGCGTTTGTTCATGCGTTTAATTCTGTCTGGGCAATGTATTCAGTGGCGCGTTATTTTTGTTTATCATGGGTTTCCTTCTGACGGGGCAACATAGCAGTTATGTTTTTCTATTTCTGTTGATCGAGCGTTTTCCCTTAATTTCCGGTCTGCGTTTTGACAATAATTTCGTTCACAGTGGGCATGAATACAATCGTTGTGTTTTCCTTATTGTGGACTACATTGATTATGTAGAAGCATAGAAACATTTCCCTGTTGTATGGCTTTGAGTTATGCTTATCAAATTCATCCATGTTTCATGGGATATTGGTTAATTGTCAGGCTTGAAGGAACTGATTTGATCAGTTGGTCAAATTGTGATACTCTCTTTCTTTGGTTCACTTTGGAGCAGTTGTGTAATCTTGCTTCGATCTGAGTTGTGTCCCACACTACTTATGATTCTTTTTATTTTTCATTTTATTTTATTGTTAAATCAATGGATTCTTGATTATGAAACTTTACCACAATCACACGCTCATTAAATGTATTATTAATTACAATTAAATCAATTTTAGATTTTTACACTTTTAACAACTTATGCAGATAGCTGTAAGTTTCTGTAGTGAATATTTCTTCAAAATAAAATGTCTTATAAACAAGCATAAAAAGTAAGTTGTTTAAATTTCTCTTAATTTTCATACATATTACATAATGGTATAATGACCCAAAATATTTTTATTCAATACAAAGATAGTTCAACTCATAAGTATCAAATATTTGCAGATCCAAACCATTTTTTGTGCCTCAAAAGTGAGTTATTTTTAGGTATGAGATTGAATGGTCAATAGGTAGAAGAATAATTAATTGACTTTTCTATTCATTACAATTGTCAACTTATCTAAGGGACAATTATAACGACAATATGGGAAGATGATGTTTATATTTATATGAGTCTTCAATACATGTATATCAACATTTTAGATGTAATTGTTTTTTTAAAATAGGGGCATGTAAACTAATGGATAGTAGGTAAATGTTCTTTTAAATATTATTATGTTTACACCTGGTCATGTTAGTTATCATTGCTGTTATAATTTGCATTCCATTATGATGTCTTATTGCTAAGTTAAAACTGACTTTATATATATATATGAGAGGTTGTTTTATTATTGGCATGATGTTTTGTGTTTTTAGATGTGAGGTGATTGATATATATTGACTTATTTAAATAATTGTTACCCTTGTCATTTTAACATTATACTTTTTGTCATTTCTGATTATTCAAGGAAATGTGTCATTTTAATATTGTTATAGGTCATTTTCAAATATTGTCCCTTGTCATTTTAGAGATTGCATCATTATATATTGCCCCTCAAAATATGATGTTAATTGCAATTTCAACTATGATGTTACCTAGGAATAGAAAGTTATTCTAGGTATGAAGTTATGTTGTTAAGTTCAAATATGAGTCACTTGGAATTTGGATGTTATTGCATCATTATTAGAACCTAGGATCATAGATGACCTCGAATTGAGAGCTTCTCAGGCTTATTTGAAATGTTTTTATCTTGTAAAGTCACTGAAATTTTGGGATCGTAGAAATTCAGAAGTATTGTAATTATAGAATCATGGCCTAGATGGTGACGTAAATGATAGATGGCTAATGTTTCGTGACAGTGTTATTGTAATTTTAATTATTGATTAATAACATCTGTGGTGCAATAACCTAGAATTACGTACCATAAATTACCCCAAGTTAGTATACTAGAATGGTTGTCGTAATGAGGCGGTTCGTTGCAGGTTGTCTGTGGATTTGGTTGTACTTGGTTGTCTTGCATTGCTTGGTCTGCTTGTGTCGGGCGGGATGTAGACACCTCCATGTTCCTCAGAACAGTTGCCATCCCTGAGACATTAAATGGTTAAAATCGATGGGAACCTGGGCTTGAGCATTGATTATGTGTCTTGGAGGTCCTAACCTTGCAGGGTAGAACGAGTGGGTGGTCATTTTTACTTTTGTCGTGGTTGCGTCTTGTTGGTCATCGAGTGGCGACATAGAGTCAAGTGTGTTGTTACTTCTACATGTGCACACACACCTTAAACACAAAAAAAATTGCACATGTTATCAGAGCTGTTGTCTTAACGAGGAAGGCCCTTACATATGGTATCATAGCGGGTTCAACAGGCTCTTTTTTTCTTGGACCACCATTGGACTAATCCACTATGATTCTTCCACAGGCTCTATGATTCCAAATTCGATCATTGTGTCAATTTCTACCTAAACCTTCTTCTTATAGATGGGGTTTAATTTGTATGGTCTCTTCCTAACTGGTATTTCTTATGGTATTAGGGGTATCCTCATTTCCCCAAGTTCTCCTTCTACCCATTTCATCTCTCAAAATGTGGTTGGGAATAAGTCACTATACTCACACAGTAATTCAATTATGTTTTCCATTGTCTCACTGTCCTAGTAATCTCCAATGTTGGATATATTGGACTTCTCTTCAGTCCCAATATTGACCTTTTGAATATTCATAGGTGCACTAAAATCTTATGATTGTAAAAGGGGTCATTCCAACCTTGTTTTTCATTCGCCTTCTAATATATGTATGTCACATGGGTTTTCCTCTGCTTCTTCATCCTTTGCGACTTGATAATAGTAAACTAATTGTTCAAGTATTTGTTTTTTGTAATATTTTTCTACTTTCACTGTATCTAACCCATACTCTTCAAATATCTTCCCTTTGATCCTCTTTAATGCTAGATCCACCCATGGATTCTCTCTTTCAAATGAAAAGGTCCTAATAAATTTATGTTGCACTGGACCCCAACTTGCATTTTCTTTATGTTGTTCTTTCTCCTTGTACCAATTACTAGGTATTCCTTCTAATGTATGAATAAAGTAATGTGGCCATTCCCATGGTGGTACCAATATCCAATTATTGACACAACAGTCTATGTGTTGTCTTGGGTTCCCTCTTCCATCATACTTCTGTAAGAGTCTATCCCATTGAATCCTACAAAATCTTATGTGCAACAGTCATTTACACTAATACCAGTCCTGAATTACCTTCTTATGTGCACCCCACCATCATGTAGGTGTGTCCCTCAGTGCTATATCCAAAACTAGTAATCTTTGACTACCAAAAACCTCTGATTCTAACTTTTTCAGGAAGTTTTATAAATTATCCTCTTCAGTAAATGTCAGAAACTATATTACTTTTGTCCCAACCCATCTTGTTGTGAGTGTAACTTTGGCACACCTTCTAGTAGAGACTTCATGTAGTCTTTGCTTCCTTTTTTCTACTCCAGTATTAGAATCTGACATCTAGGAATTCATACTCCTCCAACTGAGCACTCCATATGTAGTTCGACTCACATAGTCTTCATCTTGTGCAATAGTTGTATACAGTTGGTTCACATCATCCTCTATAAAATTGTCAGGCATAGGTTCTACATATCTTTCACAATATGAGATATACAAAGGTGCTACTATCCTAAAGTTCCCATCTTCAAATATCATCTTTCTAGTCTTTAAATTAATTATGGCCCGATTATCAAAGGCCCAATCAATTTCTAATAGTGGTGGAAATGGTATAGACTCATCCACCATATCCATCACTTCAAAGTTTGTTGTGGTCTGCACACCATATAGATCCACTATTATATTCTTCAATTTCCCTATGGGATCATGCTATGCTAGTTTTATATCTTCAATTAGATCGGTGAATACCCTAGTGTAGGTTCTCTCATTGCTTCACAAGTCTAGGATAACATTTCCCATGTTAAAGTATCCTAGATTTTCATTCAAACTCTCTGCTAGTTATTTTATTTCTATGGACATGATTAATCTTCTTTGGTTCTTTTCTGACCCCTTCCTCTGTGCTACATTTCTCAAGCATACTTTTAAACAAATCCATGGAATTCTTATCATTAAGTAATTTAAAGAAAGAATCTAGGAAATTCTTAAAGTTACTTAGTTTATCTATTTTCTTTCCTTTATAAATGTGATCCAAGGACCAAGGCATACAAAAACATGAGTATCATACCTCAGTGCAGTATTCGATGTGGAGGCTACATTCTCCTTCATGAACTCCTTCTTTGCTTCCTTGAAAGTTTCCTTCTCCTTCTTTGCATCAAATTGTTGTTGTGGATGAGTGTTATTCGGAATTGAGCGCTATGATTCCTTCTTATGATTATGTGCATATGATCTTGTCTTCACTCCTTCTCTAGTCACTACATTGATGTTCCTCCCAGGATCCCTTGTTTATGCAGCAATCCACTGAACATTCTGTTTATTTAGATTCCTCTTCTCTTGGATATGAATCATTAACTCTGGGCACTCTTATGTCACGTGATATGCTACGTGATAGTACATGCATGTTGTTTCTTCTTGAGGACAATCTATGGCATAGTGTCCTTGTTGCTCAAAATTATGGAAAATTATAGGCCCTCTGCCTCTACCAATTCCCCCTCTTACTCTACCTCAGAGTCCTCCTTTGTTCCCTTTCAGTTCCATGTTTTGTTCATGATACTGTGATACATGATTATAATACATGGGTTGCTGAAATTATGGCACTTCTTGAAATTGTTGCACATTGCCAAACTATTGTGCATTTTTTCATGCCATCAACTAAGCCTGCATCATGTTTTCATCTGAGGTTCTTTCCTTTAGTAACTTCAGGGTTCTACAATTTTTGTCTTCATGTCCCACTAACTTACAAAAGTTACAGAAAGTACTCTTTGCTTTTGTCTTGTTCTTTTGAATCATAGGGAACTGATAAGGATCACGCCCATGTGTATTTCATATTTCACACAAAGGTCCTCATGTAGGCAATGAATTTGGAATCCATACTCCCCGATACCACGCAAATGTTGGACACTCATTCTTGTGATGTCCCTTTGATCTGGCAAGGGCACACCACACTACTTTTGTTTTCTCCCTACTTTTATTTTGGTTTAATTTCACTGTCAAGTTCTTCAGGTCTTCCTTTATCTCATCTATAGCTATATATGTATGATTATATTGATTCTCCTCTAGCTGCATCGTTGCCTAGAATGCCTCTAGTTGGGTTTGAATTTTTTTTTGTCTCAATGGATATTTGAAATGTGGTCACAAAGAATTTAAAAAAAAATGTTTATGCTGCATGCCAGAAATGGGATACTTCAGTTTACCTTTCAACCTCTTGAACTTTTTGATCGATGTCCCGCACATACTCTCCTCATTTCTATCTAACCTCAATCATCTAATTCATAAATTGATCCTCTGATTTTGACCTCTGAAACTAGTGATCTGTGCATGTTTGATCTCTTCTACTGATGCACCATGTGGATTGTTTACTTCTATATTCATGTACCAATCCTGTGTGCAATTTCTGAACATTTTCTGAACATTATTTCTAGTTGTGCTACTTTTGCTGCCTCATTAGTGACTCTTTTCACTTCTAATATTATCTCACACACAAACAGGTTTTGCTATGGGTATTATGTTCCATCCCCATGGAACTATGGCAATCTTATCGTTGGATCTACACCTGCCATTGTAGAATGTGGCGTACCTTCTTTGTGCGGTACTATTATCTGTGTACTATTGTTCGGACTTAAAATCCCACTAGTATTGCTACTCATACTTCCACTTGTACCACTACCTACAATTATGCTGGTAATTCCACTTGTACCCTCACTTCTATTATGATCTCCTAGATTCCCATGACTATCACTCACTAGTTCTGTAAACAACTCTTTCTTTGTTGATGTGTTAATCATACATGGGGTTTATGGTTGTACATTGATTCAGATCTGGTCAACGATACTTGATTTCTCATTGGATCCTTCTGCTTTAGTATTTATTTCATGTTGCACACAATATTTCTTCAATGTGCTCCACAGCACGAAGATCCTCTACCTCTTCCTAGGCACTCTCCAAGCCTTCCCTATGTTAGCCTATGGCTAACCTTAACCAATCACTAAGTCTAAATTGTCACCTAAATTTGTATTATTCATTTAGGATATTAGTGATATATCCTCAAGTGATGATTAATGATTTAGTTAAGATTTCCTATACTTGTCATCGTGCATGATTTTAGGATCTAGATAAAATCTCTCGATAAGGTGGCATCACTCATTGTACTATAAATATGTAACATTGGAGTGAATACATTAGAGAGTATTGGCTAATATGTCTTTTCCACCATGTTGCTCCTATTATGTATATTTTATCAATTAGTATCAGAGCTTCCTTTTTTAATCAATTTGTATCAGAGCTATGGTTAAAAGAGGATGAAAATATCAGAGCCATGGTGAAGAAATGGTGATAATATCATACGCATGGTGAAAATTGTGAAGGAAGAGAAATGGTACTGAGTGTAGTTTCATTTTGAGGATCGTATCGCTGACCGTATCCAGGACCATATCGTGGAATGTATCAAGTACTATATCATGGACTGTAACACATTCCAGATCTGTTTTTATTCTGGATTTATTTTTCAAGGAATGTCTTCAAGAAGAGTCATGCACCCATATGCAGGAGTGATGCAGATATTTTCCCAAGATAAAGGAAACAATCTTGTACCTATAGTGATCAGTTCAATAGATAAGTTTTCATGGCATGTTGCTTATCCTATGCATTTATAATGGACATATCTCAATTTATGTTTGAATTGAGAATTTTGAGATGCCTTTAGTTGTGTCTCTTAATTTGATTCCACGGTGGGTGCGTTTATGCATTGACGTTTCCAATCAATAGATTTTCCAAAATCTTCTCTCTGCAATTTGTGTGATTAAATCCTTGATTGAATAGATCTATACCAACTGTCCTCCTCTAATATTCATAGATCTAAAGAGGTCTCTGGCCAAGAAAATGTAGATCTAGCCAAGCAAATGTTGATCTGGCCAATAACGAGGAAAGTGGATTTATCTGATTGTGAAAAGATGCAATGAAGAATTTCCTATAGCGTCCTTTGACGCATGAAGGAGGAGAGTATGTAGCTTTCTTCTTTGATCTTGGCGAGATTAATTAGAGAAGGATGATTTTTTCGCCAATGAGGATCAACCAAATACACAACAAGCAACTCCGAGGAAACATGGACTATGGTATTTCATCCTAGCAAAATAGCCAAGCGATCCAAACTCTCTTGATCAACACTGAAATTGCTACAGATCCGAACTGTTTGGTGCCGATTATTGTCACTCGAGGGGCATGCATTGTCCAGCAACATCCTTCAGACTTCCTATCCGTCCATATATGGTTCAGATCTGATCCATCGTTTTATTTATATATCGCTATATCGATAGTCATTATCATTGGTCAAGCATGAGTTATGAGGTCAACTATCTCTCATCAACCCATTTCTTATCCTTATCAAATAAGGGACTCCCCTCTATCGTTAGTATTTCTTCTCCGTCGTATGCAATGGCCCTTATCGCTACCCTTATCAATATTGCAATTAAAATTGTCAGTCAAATGCCATATTTGTTGAATCATATATGTAGCATATTCCAAACATTAACACTCAAAGAACGTATGTTTTTTTCATACATGAGGAGATCATGAGAAGAGAAATTATTATGATTGTAGTACACTCATGAAATCTAATATGGCTTCTCTCGCACAACTGTGGTTTTTTTTATTTCATTGAGGAAGTAAATTTTTTTAGAAGTTCTCAACAACTTCAGAATATTTTGAGCATTGTGTCGAAATGAATCTACCTGATTGCTTGGGAAATCTAAAAAAATTGCAACTCATTGAAATGTGAAACTAGCTGAGATTAAAGCAAAATTGAATACCTTCAAGAATTACATCAATGATGGAAGCATTTAGGACGACTCCTTAAATCGACCAAATCTACAACTCATTAAATCCAGGAAGTTATGGAAAATCCAACCCATAGGAAAAGGTTTTCACTCATGACGTGTAGCTAGAAGTGAGTTTTTTCAAAATTTATTTTGAAATATCACCTTTCATTACTTTATCTTCTTTGGAGGTCTAAGCAAAATGTGAAGTTTTTTTTGTTTTTAAGAATTAATCATGGTAAATGATTAAATAAGTGAGTGAAGGATTACAATAAAGAAGTGCATGTGAGTAACTTTATGAAACAAAGTTACTTTTGAATAAGTACAAAGATTTATCAAATGATTTTGGAGAATGGTTGTACAAAAATAACAAGTTTCAAATATTATTTATAAAAGTTTATTTCTGAGTCCTAAGAAAAGGAAAGTGGTATTTTTGTGGGGGAAATTAAAATTGATGTAATTAGTATATTGAAGTGATTTTTTGACTTCAAGGAAGAACGATTGATAGAATTTTGTAAATAAAATGAAAATTTCAAAGAAGGAACGCAAGGTGAAAGCTTGATCTTGTATCAAAATTTTAATAAAAATATTTTTTGTAGTGATTGTGTCCAAGATCCACCCAAAATTGAGTAAGGGGATATTAGGTACACTCTTAGTATGCTTGCATAGTGTTTTGTGTTGAAATTTTCATGGAGGATTATATTGTTTATTCTTTAGTTTTGACATAAACAAAGTTACAATTTTAGCATTTAACACAACACACACAAGCTCAAGCATAATTTTACTCATCCATATGCATTGAAGAAAAACTAATGAAAATCAAGCTTCGACAAAGAATACTAAACAAATGAACAAGTCAATCTCATAATCAAAGGATAACTAGACTCAAAAGCATCAACAACACATTCAAATTTCAAGAGTAATTCGACATAAGAATCAAGATTCATTGTAACGTACAAAATGTCCTTTTGTAATTTTACTTGTCTTTTTGAAATCAAGTTGAGTTGAATTGAATTTTTCATAAGGTGCATTATATGTTGAACCCGACACCCACAACTTGATTGCATCATTCTATTCCTGATTCATTGTAATTTTAAGTCGAAACTGACAAGGTTGAGCAGTTTAACTCAAATCATTGTAAACATCAATGTTTTGGGTGCAATTTTGGTAGTATCCAACAACCTCAACTTCTTGGAAGAATGAAAGAAAAGTTCAAGCAAGCGAGTACAATAGAGCATGAAACAAAATCAAGTGACTGTGAAGTTCAAGCGAGCGATTCAAGTGAACGAGTTGCAGAGAACCTTTCTTCTGTAGATTCAAATTGTAATCAGGATCTAACTGCACAAAGATACCTCTTTCAGTGTTTTGAAATGGCTCGAAATCTAGAATTATTAGAGCTATTGAACACTCTAATAAACACCATTGAATACAACACGGTGATATTGAACAAAAGAACTCTTCAATCACTTCTAACTTGTTTCCAATTGACACAAGCTAAAGTTAGATTTCTTCAAACTCTATCCCAACTATTGAATGATGAAATCAGGTCCCTCAAAAATCAACAACCAATGAAGTGTTTTAAACTAGTTTTTGTTTATCACAATCCTCTCTATGATGATGATGATGATGTTATTAATCAACAATTAGTTAAGGAGAAACTGATTAAGAAAACTCCAAATGTAGACAAAGACTAATCTATTCATGAACCTTCATTTCAAGAGTTTTCTTTTAAGTTTAGTGAAGAAAATATGTCAATGTTACAACAACATACAGTAAATCCACTTCCACGGATTTCAAAGAAACAGGTTGAGAATATGCTTTCCAAGCCCATCATCATACATTGGGAAGAAATCATCTACAACAAGAATAGAACATGACTTTGATATGTTAAGGAAGTTACCTTTCATATTCTAGATTATTCCAGACCAATCAAGTTCCAAAGTGTTGGATTCGTTCAAGAAGCTTCAACTTCACCTGTTCAATTTCAACATCATAATGAAAAATGTCAACATTGCAATCGATTTGGTCACATAGAGAACAATTGTTTTGATCTTATCATTGCCAACATTGTGGCAATGATAACCATTATTCAGGCAGATGTTCAATGCTGAAGAAACATGCAATATTGAAGATTCACTATGAGTGGATTGATCCTTGGCAATGGTCATCAACAACCAAGTGACTATATAAGTCTTACCCTAGAATTCAATCTCAAGTAAAGACCAATATTGTAGCACATATCATTTTTTCACCTCACATAAGTGGTCCCCTTATGGCGTATCTTTTGAGCATGGCCCTCATGGGATGAGATAACATGTGGTTTTTTCCACATTCCCACTTTGTGTTGTAATGTAATGGAACAAGTATGGTACTCTCTTGAGCATAGAAGGATCGAGTACAATGATGTAACTCTCATGCGCCTTAAGGGGGGAGCAAGAATTTGCAGTGACGATGGTTCATGAAACCACTCGTGGTATCTCCTTTCAGTTGATAAAGGGGGAATTGATGATGGAATTTAATATGGTTTTCAAGCTAAATGTTTCAACAACAAGTATGTCAGGTGGGCATGAAATTTTCCAAATGGGCAACTGTGGTCTATAGATGACAACTTTAGAAGAATTATGGTTCAATAAGTTTAATTTGAATCATACATAATTGGGATGTTGATTTTGATTTTGAGAGCAATAATGTGAATGTTTGGTTCACATAGATGGTCATTCGACCTAGCAGAGGACAAGGGGATCCTCTTCATTGCATCTTGTCATTTTATTGAGTTTTCAGGCATTTTCAGGGATATGTTAGACTAGAAGTTGATTCACTTCTCTTGGTTCTCGCTCATCAGATTGGAGTTTACATTAAGTGAACAAATTACATGCATCCTGGCTCACATGATTACATAGTGAGATTTTCCAGAGATGACATACTTTGGCAGGATTATGGTTCAATGAATTTCAATTGAATCATACACATTATACATTGGAATTTTATTGGAAACCTAAAAGTGTCAAAATTGGTTAGTGGTCATCCAAAAACCATCATATACATGGTATCAATTGGTCAGTGGTTATCCCAAAACAGATATTTAGAAAGAAATTCCAATGATACATTGATAATAGAGTGGTGATAGTACATATTCACCAATTAACAAAAGACATTAGATTCTTCTAGCTAAAATACTTAGAAAAATGATCAAATTGTCAACCAATCAGGAAATGTTCATATATTGTAGTTGTTCAATTCCATATCAGATATCTTTTCTAGTTCATTTCATATGAACCATTCAACATCTAGATTGGTGGTTTTTTAGGCATTTCTTCATCGAGTCTGAGATCAGGAGCTTCAGTATGAAGACTTGGAATTGATACTTGTTTATTCTTTATTGATGGTATTATTGTTCGGGCTTGTGACTGAGGGGGGGGTCGTTAGCCTATAGCTTACCTTAACCAATCATTAAGTCTAAATTGTCACCTATATTTGTATTATTAATTTAAGATATTAATAATATATCCTTAAGTGATGACTAATGATTTAGTTAATATTGCTTAGCCTTGTCATCATGCATGATTTTAGGATCTAGAGAAAATCTCTCTATGAGGTGGCATCACCTATTAAACTATAAACATGTAACATTGGAGTGAATACATTAGAGAGTATTGGATAGTATTATTTTTCCGCCATGTTGTTGTTATTATGTATATTTTATCAATTAGTATCATAGCTTCTTTTTTTATCACCCTCTCAACTATTGCTCTTTTATTCCTATTGAGATTATATTGGTAGGGTTTGCCACTACATGTCATTCCTACCTTCTACAAACTTTCCTGGATCTCCTCTTGATCCATCATAATTGGATCTTTCTCTTTACTACACTCCTCTATCCATTTCCCCCTCCATTTCATACCTTCCTTATTGTTTCCCCTAACTTCGCCAAGCACACAGGGTAGTTTAGTTGTTTGATTCCATGGTTAATATCCATTTATCATGGAATAATCTCTTGATTGAAGTGTACAATGACCTGATGTACTTTCCCCTTGGACCCTTAAAAAGCTCTTTCTCTACTACACTGTACGACTTCGATGTATCTAGTACCAACTCAGTGATATACCTCACCCTCTTCAACCGCTTGATACTCTCTTTTGTCTGCTCCACTGATATAAATATATGTGTCAGATGGGTATATTTCAACCATGCTATCCACTCCTGTAATAGCGTGGGAAATTCACCAAAGAAACTATCATTTATTTCACCGAATATGTATCTCTCCAAGTATTATCTTGGCTTAAAACTAGGGATTCTATTATATTTGTGGGAAAACTCTAGTTCGTAGACTGTCAACCATCTTTCAATATCTTCTTTTTTGTAGTTCCAACCTAAAACAATCCCCTTTCTTAAACCCTCAGGCTATACTACGTGATACATCCCTCCTGATATAATCTTATGAGTTCCAACCAACAACGGAACCATTTGTTGGCTTAGTGGGCAGACCTAGGTTCCAACAACATGATTACCAACAAACCTTCAACCATCGACCCTTATGTATACTAGAAGGAAACATATTGCACTGAGTTCACTGCGTAGTCTCACTCGATATGGAATCAATGTGTGGCGGCAAGAATCAGGTTTCTACAACCATGGGATGGGATGTGCTTCTCTCTCAGGGGAATTAAATCTACTCAATTGCTAGCCCTCTAATACCCATTTATTAGGATACCCCTAGCTATATCTTAGCTATGACCAGAGACACACTTATTCCAACAGAAATTTGTTAACCATTATAACAACATATACCCAATGACATATATTCATTTACTGCAATAGAGGATTTAGATCTAAATACTAACTATGAAATTCATCCATTTAGTGTTGATTTATAGATTTCATTACTTTATCCTTAGTGCACAGTATTATTTCCTTAACATGTTCATCCTAAAACTCATTAAAGAAAATATAACCAAAAGTAGCCAACATTCACACCTAACCCAGATGCATCGTGGTTTTCCACCTCCTGGGTCTATGTCCACAAAGATGAGTAACTTCATCTCTTTATTAATATTCCTGCAAAATACAGTGTTGTGCACTATACATTTCTTCCTCCATTATAATTGATCTCTGCAGATCATGATAGTCCTCACAAAACTTAGAACAAATCTTTGAACATGCATTCAATAACAAATCTAGAACTTGAAACAAAAGTAAGAAATTCCAACTTCTTCTACAATCCCAATAAATTCTAATTATACCAAAAATGGGACAAAACCCTTACAAAAAACTTAGCCGTAAATGGATTAGGTTTGTCCAATTTCCAACTAAATCAATCTCGGCTGGTCCATGATACAATCGTTCTCCAAGCCGATGCTTGTCCACTTTCCAACTGCTCCATAGCAGTTTGTCCATTGTGTTATTGTTTTTCCTCAATGTTGCTTTTCCTCTGTTTCCAATGTTGATTTTCCTCTATTTCCAATGTTCTCCCCCTTTTCTAGCACTGCCTTATATTTTTTTGATTTCTTCCTTGATTTCTTCAAAACTTCCTTGATTTTCTCCAAAAATTGTCCTTTACCAACACATTTCTTGAACCCCTTTATATAGTGCTACAAACCACCTAAGAACATTCAATTGGAGGAACCTTCTAGTAAGTCCTCTTACATTTATTATGTTCACAGTAATATGTCTAACTACCCTAGTGGGTCTGATTTAATAATATAGTGGATCTAGTCCACCTTACATTGAAGGACCTCCATTATTATCACTATGGTCCCTTTGCCCCTGCATTACCTCTCTAGCTACAATCCAATCCACCCCCCTTATCAAAACGTTGTCCTCAACACTTGTTACGAAGATGTCACATTGTATAAACAGGTCCCATGAATATGTGTGGACCATAATGTTGAAGTAGGTTGGAGAACTAGGGTTCCATGAAGGAAAATGAGCCACCATGCTGAATTAGTCCAACCACCACTATAAACCTAGCTCCCATGTTCAGGTGCTCTTGGTAACTCCACAAGAAATATATCTTAACATAATAGTAAATTGATCCAAAGGTTTTCACTGGTCTTGTGGATCCAATATGCAAATCTATCCACATAGTTGGAAAGGGTTGAAGTTGAATCTGTAAGGAACAATAGAACTATATAATATGCAAGTTGGACATTGGTAGTAAAAAATGGCTCCTGATTTTTCACATTGATGTTCTGTACATAAGGTGGAGTAGAGTCATCATATAAAATATGAAAGTGGTTTTTATCCCAAAAAAGAGAACTATCCATATACCAATCATCAAATTTGTCCTCATAATTATACCAACAATATACATCTTGAGTATATTCTCTTTTGATGGAATTGTATATGGTCTCAATTATATATCTCTCCTCAATGTTTTCCTTGCAATTTTTAAATCTTGGAATATTTTTTCGATGGCTTCCATCTCTTATCGAATTTCAATGATCATTTGAGAGAGAATATCCATTGGAAATACCATATACAGGATACCAAAAACATCTCTTAAAATTCTCTATCCAATGAAAATGATATGGTAACAATATGAGCACCATGTGAAAAGTTATGAGCTTTGGAGTCTCGTCGTCATAACAAAGACTTGAAAAAATGACTGACTTTAAATCAACAATATTTTCACATTTGGAACTTCGATTAAGATGTTTTTTTTTAAATGGGATATTTTTGAAAGAGGAACTCAAATATATAATTATTTTGGGAAAATTAAGCCCCATAAACTACAGATGTCACTGAAATTTCCGAGCCATCTGTGGAAAAACAATGAAAATTAGAATATTTTAAAATCATGATAACTTCACTTCCAAAATTCCATTTCGAATGAATTTTATTTTTGAAATTGGTTATTGTTTTTTAGAGGAACTCAAATATACAACTAGTTTCTTTTAGTTCCCCATAGAAAGATACAATATTTGTCCAAAGTTTCGTGACCCTCTTTTGTCTTCTTGAAAAAATATGCAAAAGTACAGAAAAAAAATTTCCCCATTTTGTGGTTGAATAAAGTTCTATGATACCAATTGCTAACTACCACAAAACTAAATAAAGAAACATCACAATACATCTCAGGAAAAATATAGAAAAGCTCTTAATTTATTATCTTGAAAACCCTTGAGGTTTGGAAACATCATACAGTAGATACTATTACACAAGGGATCATTTCTTGTTCACTTGCCTCTTTGAGGGGGGGACCTCCTAATGCAATACATTAAATATAGTTAGTGGTAGAATATTAAAAAATTAACGTGTCATAAATGAGTTAGTTATCATGCAAATTACATTCCTTGTCAGAATCCATGCTATTGAACTATTGGAAGTGTGGAGTTGTGAAGTACTAGAGTGTGAGAGGATGAGTGATATGAATTATCCACACAAAGTTTCAAATTAGACTAAGTGTTGGGTCTGGGGGGAATATAGCTGTGCGAATGTTGGGAAGATATATTTGTGTAGAGTGTGAAGGTGCTTCACACATATTATAATCTCCCCATTGAACATTTCACATATTTACTATTGCAGAGTGTGAAGGTGCAGAAGATATATATGTGCAAATGGTTGAGTGCATAGATATGGTCATAGCAAAAGACACCACACAACTTGGAAATGATGAAGTATAATATTAAAATTAAAATTTTGATCATTAATCAACAATATTTTTTAAGCTAAACATATGCATAAAAACATTTTATTCACTTTATATACTTATTTTTTATAACAAACAATGTTGCTTAAGCCAAAATCAAATCAACAGTATTTTTAAGTTAAACATATGCATAAAATTATTTGTTCACTTTATATACTTATTTTTTATAATAAACATTGTTGCCTAAAATAAATTCAACTCAAATATCTTTTAAGTTAAACCTATGCATAAAATCATTTTGTTCACTTTATATATACTTAGTTTTTATAATAATATTGTTACTTAAAATATATTCATGTAAGTATCAAGGTTTAGAGGTGGAACCTTAGCAAATGAATGTGTCATAAATGAGTCGATTATCATGTGAATTACATCACTTGGCAAAATTTGTGCTATATAACTATTGGAAGTGTGGAGTTGTGAAGTATGAGAGTGCATGAAGATGAACGATATGAATTATCCACACAAGGGTTCAAATTAGAGTAAGTGTTGCTTGTGTGCAAGATATACACGTGCGAAGATGCAGAAGATATATATGTTTAATAATATTTTTAAAGTTAAGCATATGCATAAAACGATTATGTTCACTTTATATACTTCTTTTTTAATATATGTATATACATAAAAGTCTTGAAATATCTAAAAAGTTAAAATACTTTGGTGTTAATGTTTTCTTATTATAAAATTTTACAAGTTGTTGGAGTGAAATTGAATATCAACATCAAGGTTATATTGTATTTTCATTTATTTATATTAAATTTCATTTTTTATCTCTTGTGCTATGAACACTACTAACAATTCTAACGTACAAATACTTTGAATTGTAATGTGCATATACTTTGCATTTATTGGTACCCATCCTAATGTACAAACACTTTACATTATTTTTCACATATTCTAACCTACCCATTGAACACTTTACCTTTTTTCTTATTTATACAAAAAAATATGCTAAATGTTTTTACTACAAACACTTTAAATTTCTCCGCACATATAGTAACCTCTCCATTGAAAATTTCACTTATTTAATAATGTAGAGTGTGGAGGTGCAAAAGATATATGTGTAGAGTGTGGAGTACATAGATATGATCATAGCAAAAGGCTGAGCATAATTTGAAAAATGACTGAGTAAAATATTAAAATTAAAATTATTACCATTAATCAACAATAGTTTTAAAGTTAAACTTATGCATAAAAGCATTTTGTTCACCTTGTATACTTAGTTTTTATAATAAACATTTTTGTTTTTTTTTGCAAGTAAGTTTTATATATATTAGCTTTGATAATAAACAATATCAAACATACAACTGTCTGATGGGGCCAGAGTTTCCATAGATGGAAAACAAATTTCCTACAACCTCATGTCAAGTTTAGATTCCTTGCAAGGCCAAAATAATGAACCACTAACACAAATATAGAGTAAAATTGACGCCAAAGAGCTTGCCAGAACTACAAAACTAAAGTGATAACCTGACTTCTGAAACAAAATACATCT
Source organism: Picea glauca (assembly GCA_000966675.3). Taxonomy (NCBI): domain Eukaryota; kingdom Viridiplantae; phylum Streptophyta; class Pinopsida; order Pinales; family Pinaceae; genus Picea; species Picea glauca. The sequence goes on from JZKD02S1722139.1 coordinate 637,096, forward strand.
AATCAAAGAGAACCTGGCCTTCAATCAAGGTATCATAAAGTCATATTAGAGGAAGGGGAATGAGCCATTTTATACATGTTGTTTCCTGAGTTGAAAGATCATCTAGATTGTCTCACATTTACACAACCAAGGAGATTTGGAGGTCCAACAACTAAAGTATGAATATGATGTTGGGTACTTCATGGTGAAGCTCAAAAATAAAATATTGGATGATGTTCAAGGCATCATGAAATCATTTTGTGTTCCCATTGGAGGAGGAGCATGGAGAGCCGAAAGGAAAGTCTCATGAATTGTGGCTTGTTGTACCAGCTGGAGATGCCCAAGGAGTTGTAGAATGAGAGGAGGAACCAAGAAAGTGCTTGGACAAAACCCTAGAGAGTTACCATGAAAATAGAGCCATTTGATCTTGGATCCCCAACCTATCGAAGTATGATCACTATTTTGATGACTAGGGGAGGCTGAGCCTTGTGGATAATTCTCAAACCAATCCATCTTTGTTTCAATGCTAGTACTTACAGATCTAGGGGTGATTCAACCAGGAGGAAAATGATCACCAATGCCTCATTTGGAGTGTCCCCTCTGGTGCGACATAGTGGATCCTGAATCAACCTTTCTCGCCCAAATGAAAATAACCCGATTCCTATTCCAACGCCATCAATGGAAGAAATAATACCAAACTAGAGGGGAAGTCACATTTTAAATGAACTCTAGGAGTCGTTATGCTATCATATATCTTGTGTACAATAGGGGGAGAGTTGTTAATCTCTCCAAAAAATCAAAGTACTAGGAGATAAGGACTATTGCATCAACATTATTGTACTACGGCCCACAACAAAGGTTTTGTTTTGTGAGTTTTGGAAATTAGTGATACCAAAATCTTGTTGTGGAGATCTTCCGATGCTCCCATAAATGGCTTGAGGCCTATGTTTCCAGGTGACTCAGCCTCCAAACGTCAAATCAACACCATTATCATTGAATATCATGCCATCCGAGGGAATAAACTTCAAAAAAATTCAATTCAATAATATTTTTTATGTTAAACACATGCATAAAATAATTTTTTTCACTTTATATACTTATTTTTTTATAATAAACATTGTTTCTTAACATAAATTCAAGTCAACAATATTTTTTAAGTTAAGCATATAAATAAGACATTTTGTTAACTTTATATACTTATTTTTTTATCAAAAACATCGTTTCTTAAAATAAATTCAAGCAACTATTGAGAATTAGTGGTGGCATCCTAGAAATCGGTGTGTCATAAATGACTTGGTTATTATTAAAATTACATCACTTGCTAGAATATGTTTTGTGTAACTATGAATTCTCGACAAAAGGGTTCAAATTACACTAAGTGTAAGTTATGTTGGGGATATATCTATGCGAACGATCTATTTGTGCTGAAGATATATTTGTGTGGAAGATAAATATATGTTTAACAATATTTTTTGTCAAAGATGTTCGGTATGTGTTATATTCTTTGCATGTGTGTGTGTGTGGGTGCATCAGATACGATAACTGTGTCTGACGATCCATTTTTGTTGGGAAATTTTTGCTATTTTTAGTGGATTTGTAAATTAATCCCGGATTAAAGGATTAGGGTTTTTGTATCTACAGAACACCTAAAATCATTGTATATATTGTATGGTGAATGGTGAAATTCAAGATAATGAAAATAAGAAAGGTTTTCCCAGTTGAGGGTTTCCGGTATAAAATTTATGTGTACTCTGTGTATGAGTGATTGATTAATTTTTGTATTTCTTAAGAATCTATATGCATTTATTTACTTCACAGGTTTAAAACTTACATGTGGTATCAGAGCACGTTTTTGGCTTTAGATGGATGCCTTTGTTTCTGAGGGTTTGGCTCGGTCTTGATAGATCAAGTTTATCTTGGGTATTTGATAAACCTGGGTTTAGTGGGATCTTTTGCAGTGGAGATTCAAGTAAAGAAAGAGGAATGGCGAGCTCATATAGAATCGAGATAGAGAAGTTCAACGGTAATAACTTTGAGCTATGGAAGCTCAAGATCGAGGACCTTCTTGTAGACAAAGAACAATGGATTGTTGTGGATCCTAGTACACAGCCTACTGGTACACCATATACAAGCACACAGACTACTCATAGACAACCTACTGGTACACAAACTACTAGTACACCAGTTACTGGTATGTCAAAGGAAGATTGGGACAAGTTGGACAAAAGAGCAAGGAGTATTATTCGACTCTGCCTGGCAGATTCGGTGTTGTTAAATGTTTCAGGAGAATCTACAGCCAAGGAACTATGGGATAAGTTAGGGAATTTGTATCAATCAAAGTCCCAGATAAACAAGTTGTTTCTTCAAAATAAGTTGTATCATCTTAGGATGGAAGATGGAGATTCTGTGACAAAACATCTAAATGCCTTTAATACTCTGGTAAGTCAACCTGGATCTGTTAATATTACGATTGCAGAAGAAGATAAGTGTATTAATTTGTTATGTTCTTTGCCAGACTCTTGGGATAATCTAGTTGTAGCAATAGGTAGTACCACTCAATCTACATTGAAGTATGAGAATGTAGTTGCATCCTTGTTATCTGAAGAGATAAGGCGAAAAAACATGGATGGTCACAACACAAAGGCTTTATTTGTAAGAGGGTGTACCCAAGATAGGAACCCTAGTATGCCTTCAAGATGGAGATCTAAATCTACAAGTAGATCTATGTCTCCAGGAAAATATTTGAGGAAATACTGGAAGTGTGGTAAAATAGGGCATTATAAGAAAGATTGCAAGTCTAAGAAGGTTGAAAAACTAAAGGGATCTGATAGTACCTCTTTCACGGATATGAAAACCTTCACTAAAGAAGGAGGTGATGTTTACCTAGCATCTACAAGTACACATGCAGACCATGGTGTATGATTGATTGACTCAGGTGCATCATACTATATGAATCCTCACAGGGAGTGGTTCTCTGAATATGAAAAATATGAGGGTGGTGATGTATTCCTAGGAGATGACTCGACAACAAAAATCTTGGGACATGGAAGGGTTAAGTTGCTGCTAAACGATGGAAGGATTAGAACTCTTCCTGGGGTTCTACACATTCCAAAACTAGCCAGGAGCCTAACATCTATAAGCAAGTTGAGTGTTGCGGGAGTGAAAAATATATTTGAAAAGGACACTTGCAAGATGGTACGAGGAGCAATGGTGTTGATGAGGGGAGTTCATTGTGGAACTCTGTACAAGTTGTTGGGAAGAACTTATACTAATGGGTGTAACAATTCTATTGTCCTTGAGAAGAAAAATGAAGGAGACAAGACCAATACTATCCCAGAAAAGAAGACCATGCTGTGGCATCAAATACTAGGGCATATTGGAGAAAAAGGCCTTTGAACACTACACATTAAAGGTATCATTGAAGGTATGTCTAATTGATGTATGGATTTTGATTTCTATGAAAATTGCATATATGGTAAACATAATCGAGTAAGATTCCCATCTAGTGCTACAAGAGCAAAGGGGATCATATAGTTGATACACAGTGATGTGTTTGGTCCTGTTCATGTTCCATCCCTAGGTAAATCTATGCATTATGTTTCATTCATAGATGATTTTTCAAGGAACACATGGATTTATTTTCTTAGAAATAAATCTGTGGTATTTGATAAATTTAAAGAGTTTAAGGCTCTGGCAGAAAATCAGACAAAGAAGAAAATAAATATATTGAGAACAGATAATGATGGAGAATTCTGTGGAAATGAATTCAAATAATTCTTTAAGAAGTGTGGTATAGCAAGGCAAAAGACTACTCCATACACTCTTCAATAGAATGGAGTTTCAGAAAGGATGAACAGGACACTGATGGAAAAATCAAGGACCATGCTCAACGGTGTTGGGTTAGGACAATAATTTTGGGTAGAGGCAGTGAGTACAACATGTTACCTGGTCAATCGATCACCTTCATCAGCGTTGGATGATACAACTCCACACGAGGTATGGTCTGGAAATAAATCCTCTCTTCAACATCTTAGAGTGTTTGGTTGTGATGCTTGTGTACATGTTCTAAAGGAAAATAGGAGTAATTTGGATAATAAAGCTGAAAAGTGTATCTTTATTGGTTATAAAGATGGTGTGAAAGGTTATAAGCTTTGGAACCCAGAAACCAAGAAAATTGTTTACAGTCGATATGTTGTTTTCAGAGAGGTAAAAGATGTGTCCAAACATGAATTCTCACCAACGCAAGATGAACCTCAGAAAATAGAGCTTGAGTTGGATGATGCAAAATCCAAATCATCTGAAGAAGAGGAAGCAGAGGAAGCAGAAGAAGAAGAAGAAGAAGAAGAAGAAGAAGAACCTCATACCCCAGTATTGAGGAGATCAGTGAGATATAGAATGCAACCAGAAAGGTATAGTCCACCTGATTTTCATTCCAATTTTTCTTTATCTATTACTGATGATGATCCCAGAACTGTCAAGGAAGCAGTGAATTCAGAGGATAGTAAACTCTGG
>JZKD02S1722139.1:641636-656305 GCA_000966675.3 Picea glauca
AGCAGTGAATTCAGAGGATAGTAAACTCTGGAAGAAGGCCATGGTTGAAGAAATGGATGCCTTGGATAAGAATGAGGCATGGGATATAGTTGAGCTTCCAGCTGGAAGAAAATTGTTTGGTAGCAAGTGGTTGTTCAAGAAGAAGTTTAATGCACAAGGTAAAGTGGAGAAATACAAATCTCGGTTAGTAGCAAAAGGTTATTCCTAGGTAGAGGGAGTTGACTTTGGTGAGATTTTTTCTCCTGTTGCTAAGTTAACTTCTATTAGATTTATTTTATCTATTGCTATTGCTTTTGATGTTGAAGTGGAACAAATGGATGTGAATATAGCATCCCTACATGGGGATCTGGAAGAAGAAATCTACATGAAGCATCCATAAGGCTTTGTAGTGAAGGGAAAGAAAGAGCTAGTCTGTAAGCTAAAGAAGTCACTATACGGTCTGAAGCAATCACCTAGGATGTGGTACCAAAAGTTTGATACATAGATCCTTGGATTGGGATTTGTAAGAAGTAGGGTTGATCACTGTGTATATTCCAAGCAGGTTGGTAATCACTTCATTTATGTAGTGTTGTATGTTGATGACATGTTATTGGTAGGAAATAACATGGATGTTATCAAGGAGGTGAAATCACAACTATTCTCCAAATTTGACATGAAGGATCTCGATGTTGCTAACTTCATTATGGGAATGGAGATTAAAAGAGATCGTGAAAACAGGAAACTCTAGTTGAATCAAAGAAAATATGTTCAAATGATATTGCAGAGGTTTAATATGCATGGAAGTAAACTGGTCAAGGTTCCTATTCCTATAGGTGTAAAGTTATCTACATATTAGTGTCCCAAGACACAGGAAGAAGAAGAGGACATGTGCCATGTTCCATATGCCAGTGCAGTTGGTAGTTTGATGTATGCAATGGTTTGTACTAGACTAGACATTGCACATGCAATGGGAGTTTTGATAAGGTATATGTCAAAACCAAGGATGGAGCATTGGATAGCAGTAAAGAGGGTCTTCAGGTATCTTTGTGGCACCACCAGTTATGGATTGTGCTACCAAGGAAGACCAGGATTGGACAGAGTGGTGGACATACATGGATTTGTTGATGCAGATTGGGCTGGAGATTTGGATCGCAAAAGATATACAAGTGGGTATGTGTTTAACCTATTTGGAGGAGCAATCAGTTGCATGAGCAAAAGACAGGCTGTAGTGGCACTCTCAACTACAAAAGTTGAATACATGACAACCACCCATGCAAGCAGGGAAGCAGTATGGTTACAAAGATTGTGTTCAGGTATTGGGTTGGTACAACAAGTAGTGAGATTAGACTGTGATAGTCAGAGTGCAATATTCTTGGCAAAGAACCCAACTTATCATTCAAAGACAAAACATATTGATGTTTTGTATCACTTTGTGAGAGACATGGTTGACAAAAAGAAGGTGTTGCTGGAAAAGGTTGACACTTTGAAGAATGTTGTAGATTCATTGACAAAGTCTATGAGCATAGAAAAGTTATCCTGGTGTAGAGTAACAATGGGCATTGTTTCCGTGGATTGTTGACTATATAATCCCCTAGACCCTTGGATGCGAAGAAAACAACAAGTGGAAGAATCTTGGGTATGTGTTATATTCTTTGCATGTGTGTGTGTTTGTGTGGGTGCGTCAGATATGACAACTGCGTCTGACGATCCCTTCACCTAGATTAAGGGATTTTTGGTATTTTTAGCGGATTTTGCTATTTTTAGTGGATTTTTCTATTTTTAGCAGATTTGTAAATTAATCCCGGATTAGGGGATTAGGGTTTTGGTATCTACGGAATACATAAAAAAATTGTATATATTGTATGGCAAATGGTGAAATTCAAGATAATGAAAATAAGAAAGGTTTTCCCGGTTGAGGGTTTCCGGTATAAAATCTCTGTGTACCCTGTGTATGAGCAATTGATTAATTTTTGTATTGCTTAAGAATCTATATGCATTGATTTACTTCATAGGTTTAAAACTTTCAAAAGATATGTATTTGCGATATATATATATATATATATATATATATATATATATATATATGTATATGTATATATATATATGTTTAAAACTATTTTTTAAGTTAAGCATATATAGAAAATCATTTTGTTCACTTTATATACTTATTTTTTAATATATGAATATACTTTTTTGGATCCTTATATTAATTCCATCTGCGAGCTTACAAAAATACCTACATCCTCTGTATTTACAAAGATGCCTGCAACCTATCTACTTACAAAAATGCGTGCAACCTATCTGCTTACAAAAATGCTTGCAACCCATAGGCTTACAAAATTGCCTAAGATAAATGGGAATGGATTAGTGGTTCATATCTCTTTCACGACTTCACGACTTGACTAGATAGATGATTCAGATGTCCTCGAGCACCAATGGTCCAAATCCACTTTCTCATTTTTCAATTTCGCATATTGTGACTTTGCGACTTGGGCTAACAACTTCCTCCATACTTCAAACTCCCGATTGTTGAGTTACCAAAATTTCCTTGTGTCTGATCAATGGGACCAGATTGATGGTTCAAATCTCCTCTAGCACCAAAAGTCCAGATCTACTTTCAAATTCTGTGATTTCACGTTTTGCAACTTCGCGAATTGGGGAGGCAGCTCCCTCTATGCTCTGAACTCCCGAAACCCAAGTTCTTGAAATTTTCTTGCTTCAGATCAATGGGGCTATATCAATGGTTAATATCTCCTCTAGCTCCAATGGTCCAGATCCACTCTCGTATTTCATGATCTCACACTTCATGGCTTCATGACTTGGGCAAACAACTCCCTTCATTCTCTGAACTCCTGGAACCCGAGTTCCCAAAATTTTTTCTCATCGGATCAATGGGACCAGATTGACAACCCAAATGACCTCAAGCATCAACAATCCATATCCTCTCTCTCTTTTCATGACTTCCTGAATTTGGGAAGCAACAACTTCTGTGCTCCTGACTCCCGATTGATGAGGTCCCTAAATCAAATGGCAACTCATATTCTTATGTGCTCTCTCCTGGGCTTCTGATCATTCTGGATTTGGAAGATATTATAAGTAGACAAAATCCCATTCAGCTAAGAAATCTCCTCACATTGCAGACAAAGCGGAGAGCTTTGGGACTTCCTAGAATCATGGAGAATGATTTGTTGCATAGAGTTAGCCCCTGCATTGACTAGTCTGTCGGGAAATTTGTTTTCATTTTGCTGAATGTGTGAAGGGGTTAGAGTTATAGAGGGTATGAGAAGAGCCTAGAAGATGTAAAGAGGTCCAAGGAGGTTCCAACTAGATGTGATTTTCCCTGAATCTCGGCCATTCAGGATTTTTGTTGCCAATTCTATTATGAGTTTGGAGTCTCCTTCAATGGTCATGCATGTGAGGTTTTGATCTAGTGCCATTTGCACTTATTTTATAACACCAAAAATCTTTGTTGCATTGTTGGTGTCGCATCCAATATTTTTTATGATGAGGCTTTGAATTTGGCCTAAGCTATTTCTTATGAACGCACCATAGCCCAAGTGTCCTGGATTGCCTTTTGATGGGCCATCAAAGTTGAACTTATGGAAACCTTGCAGGGGGAGGAGCCACTTAGAGGGACTGAGGGATTTTGAAAAAAGGGGGGGTTGTTGAGGAGCGGTGGAGTGTACAAACGAGAAGACCCAGGATTTGAAGAGAGATATCTCTCCTGGGTGAGTTGGGAAGTCTTCCCTAGTCCAAGATTGTAGCTAAAGAGTTTCCTAGAGATGCAAGAGGATTGTGTTCCAGAGGAGGGTGGGAGGATATGGATGGGAGTGAAAGATTCTTTTGTTTCTCTCCTTCCATAGTTTCCAAACAATGAAGCCTGGTAATAGTTTCCATGTTATGTTTAGGATAGGAGTTTTGAAGGAATCAAAGACCCAGTCCCTGATGGTTCTTATGATGTTGTTTTTAACTCATTTGGTTCTTCTAAGGAACTGAGTGGCTTGGTTGCAGATGTTCTTACTGAGTGGACAGTTATTTATGAGGTGCTCCATGGCTTCTTTCTGGAGACGGAAGAGATGGAAGATCGAGGGGCCGATGAAACCTTGTTTTTGAAGATTGTCCCAGGTTAAGATCTTGTTCTGAAGTAGAAGCCATAGGAAAGTAGAGATATTGGGTGAGAGTTTTGATTTCCATATTGTTTTCGAGATGATGTCTTTCTGAAGGTTATGGAATATCTTTTGAAGAGTGTATCCCTCCTTGAGAGTGAAGTTTCCATGAGGTGTATATCCCCATCTGAGAATGTCTTGGTATGTTCTTTTCGGGATTTCCCTTTGGGTAGTAGCTTGTTTCTAGTGTTGCAGGTCATAGTCCGTTGCAACTTGGAGTTCCTGATGAGTAGATTTCTAGCTCCACCAAGGAGAGCTATTGGGAGTTTCTGTCCACAAATCTGCTACTTTGAGAGTGTCCAGATCTTGGATGTGATTTTCGTAGGATTGTATATTTTCTTCCAGTTGTAGGGGTGGAATTTGCTGCCAGGAATCTGTCTAGAATAGGGAATTCTCTCCATTTTGAACTTCCCATAAAGAATGTTCCTGTATGAGTGGTCGGTTTTTCCAGGCTACATTCTAGATGTTGAGGCCTTGGATTTTCTCCTGCATTCTTATGAGTTGATTTTGATGCATGTTTGGGGCATATTTTCATTTCCATAGTTTTTCACATATCTCTGCTGGTGTTTTGAGCCATCTCCACCAAATTCTTGCTCCCATAATGTTATTTAATTTTCCAGGGTCCCGAAGGCCCAGACCACCTGAAGATTTGGGCTTGTAGACCTTGTCCCAGCTCACAAGGGCCCATTTTGTTTTTTTTGGTTTGTTTCCATGCCATAGAAATTTTCTTTGGAGATTCCTTATTTTATTTATGAGAGATTGGGGTGCAGCTAGGGATGAGAATAGGTAGGATGGGATGGCTTGGAGTAATGAATTTAAGAGAACCAATCTCGTTGTGTGAGAGAAATGTCCAGTTGCTAAGACGATTGGTGATGGAGAGTAGGAGGGAATCCCAAGAGATGTTTCTGGCTGCTGAGTTAGAGAGTGGGAGTCCAAGGTAGTGAGAGGGCAGAGTGAGAATAGGGGTATTCATATGTTGAGATAGGTGTTGTTGGATTTCTACTGGGGTATTAAAAAAGAAGAGCTGTGATTTGGCCAGATTAAATGTGGTTTCAGAGGCTTCCTTGAAAGAAATGAGAGAGGATGGAACTTACTTTAATTGCTTCTTGCATAGTTGGGGTGTTCATTAACAATGTGTCATCAACAAATTGGTTGTGGGAGGTTTCCAGTTGTAACCCATGAAGAGGGAGGCCTTGGAGGGATCCATTTTGAATTGAGGCCTTGAAAGTAGCATCCTAGTACTTTAGCCATTATGACAAAAAGGAAAGGGGAGAGATGGTCACCTTGCCTTATTCCTCTTGAGGGGGAGAAGGGTTGTGAGGGGACACAATTGATGAGGATAGAAAAAAAGGTTGAGGAGATGAGGTTCATTATCCAAGAGATCCAGTCCTTATTGAAACCAAAATCGAATCTGAGAGTTTTCATGTATTGTCAGCTTAATTTGCCAAAATATTTTGAAAGGTCAAGTTTTAGAAGCATACCTGCAGTGTTGGTTCTCTTGAGTGAGTGAATGATTTCATGGAAAAGTATGATGATGTCCATGATTTTCCTTCCTTTGACATATCCTGATTTCTATTTGGAGATGATGAAGGGGAGAATTGGTTTAAGTTGTAGTGTTGTGACCTTGGAAATCATTTTGTATATCACGTTGCAAAGAGCTATGGGTCTGAATTTATTCAGATTTGTTACCCTTTATTCTTTGGGAATTAGAGTGAGGAAAGTGGCATTTAGTGATGAAAGAAATTTTCCTGAGATGAGAGATTCCTCCACCAACTTCCACACTTCCTCCCTTAACATAGGCCAATAGGAGTGGAAGAGGTATGTTGTGAAACCATATGGACCTAGAGCCTTTCCTATGGATAAATCCTAAATAGCCTGATCCCCTTTTGCTTGCGTTATTGGTGTCATAAGAGCCTCATTATGTTCTTGGGTGATTATAGTTGGGATATTTTGGGTCACCTGCTCTATTGCTGAGGTATGGTCCACATTAGGTTCTAAGAGGATATCCCTATAGAAATCTGTCAGCTCGTGCGTTATTTCCTAATCAGTTAATAGGGTGTTTCCCTGTGAGTCATCCAACTTTGTGATGTGATTTATGATGCATCTATGGATCATGTAACGGTGGAATAATTTGGTGCTTTTCTCTCCCTCATTGAGCCATTAAACCTGTGATTTCTGTCTCGATAGGATTTCTTCCTGCTTGTGTCTTTCTTCTAGTTTTCTTTTGAGTTCATTCTCCTCCTATTGCTAAGTGATTTTATATCCTACATGAATGATTTGTTCCTGAAGGTTCTCTAGTTTATGTTCCATCATTTTCGTTTCCTAGAATATGTTCCCAAAGACTTATTTGTTCCATTTGTGCACCTATTGTTTGAAATATTTGAGTTTTTGTTGGAAGCAATACATTTTTGTACTTTTTTGAGTTTCCGTAGTGCTCCACCAGTGACGGGCTAGCTCCTGGAAATATGGATGGGAGAGCCAAAATTTCTTAAATCTGAAGGGTTTAAGCTTCAGGGTAGCAATAGTGTCAACCCAGAGTTGAACTGGCTAGTGTTTCGAGGATGCCTTTGGGAGGATGTTGGAATCTACTAGGGGGCCTTCCAGAAGGAGATTTTTCAAGATGAGGAAGTGGTCAAGCCTGAATTCTATTTGTTGGTTACCTAATATTTTGTGGGTCGAGGTGTAGGTTCCATTGCCATTCTCAATATCTACCAATCTAAGGTTCTCTATGAGTTCCTGTAATTTTGCGTTATCCTACTCTAGGTGCTTTCCCCCCCCTCGTTTCTCCTCCAGCATGAGAATCACGTTGAATTCGCCCCCTATGATCCATCTCTTTCCTTCTGCTAAAGAACCTAGGTAAGCCAAGTTCTGAAGAAAGAGGTATTTTCCTTGGGTTCTCTACGATCCATAGGAATTTGTGATAATTCCCTCCTTGTCTGAACCAATGGTTTTGTAGTGCACTGTGATGGTGCAAGGAATGCAGAGGCTTTGATCGAGGATGACTGCAGTAGGATTCCATAGGATGGCCAGGCCTCCTGAAGCCCCTTTTGAGTCTGTTTGATAGGATTCATAGTTGCACCAACATCTTTTGATGATATCTTCTACATTTTTCCCTTCACATTTTGTCTCTTGTATCAAGAATATATCAGGGTCTTCCATTTTGATGCAGTTTCAGAGAATTCTTTGTTTGGATCTTCCATTTAGGCCTCTGATGTTCCAGGTGAGGATATTCATAGTTAAAAAATTGGTGGGTGGGAAAAGGAGCTCTCTTAGAGCTTGTGAATATGTCCTGAGTTGATCATATAATTTCCCTCCTCCTTTATTAGCCGATGAACTGATTTTCTTCCCCTTTGCTTGTTTTCTTTTGGGTCTGTTCTTGGATATTGGTTTGGGTCTATGATGATCCCCAACCTATATGTAGCCCCCTGCTGATGAGTCCATAAATATGTGAACTTTCCTGAGTTGGTCCTCTGGTAAGGTTTGTACATCCTTCTTGTTGAGTGCTTCCTCTAACCTGTCTAGGTCGATTTCTTCTAGGTCCTGCTCATCGATTTCCATGACTGTGTCTTCCTCTCTTTCTAGTTCTTTCCCTGAGACTAGCTGAGTCTATGGATTGACTTGGTTTGTTGGGGTTTAAGACTATTTTGACGAGTAATCTTCCTTGTGCTTTTTGGGATCTTTCCCCAGGGTCTTATGGGGGTTTTCCACCTCTTATGCTTCTGGGAGGTGGTTAAGGGCTTGAAATGAGTTATTATTTGGGTTCTTTTTCTTGTTGTTGATTGTGGGCTTCTTCTGCACTTGTATCCTTTGATTTTGAACCTGGGTAAACCCTTGCTTTGGTTTCTCTTAAGATTCCCTCTTTGGGGAGGCATTGAGAGGGAAATCTATGAAGAGACATCAATGTTCATGGAATTTTCAACATTTGAAAGGGATGTGGTCATAGTTTATGGTTTGGGCACATTCCTCGTTTTGGTATTCTAAAGAACTTGTGCTTGGACTAGATTTGGAGATGTTCATATAGACACATATCCTTGCACAACAGGTGTATTTTCTTTGTTTGGTAGCTTCAGAATATTTGACATATTTACCCAAGGTATTACCTATGCCCAGTAAAATTTCCTCTAACTAGAACTCTTGGGGTAAGGAATAGAGGTGAATCCATAACAATGCGTATGCGAAGTTTTCCTTTTCTGGGCAGAAGCGGTCTATCCAGAAATGTAGGTAGAGGATGGTTGAGTTGTAGAAATATGGTCCCCCTTCAAATATCCTATCCTTGTCCTCCAGGTTGTAGAATATTACTGTAAAGAAACCTTTGGAGCTCAGCTGAAGCTCATTATCTCCCTTGGGGTTCCACCATGCCTTTATCCAATGAGCTAGGTCCTTTTCCAAGGGACAAAGATTTAGGAATTTTCTTATGAAGGCATGGTCTCGCATGAACTACGTATGCTCCGCTATCCTGGTGGTTTTGATGACGTACCTAGGTGCAACCAAGGCTTTGGGGATACATTTGTCGGGTTTCCAGACCCGAGTTTCTTTTGGATGCGAGGACTCATCATTCATTTTTTATTCTTTTCTTATATCCATCTCCTCCTGCATATACTGGTCTCATAAGTGCAATGGCGGCTCAAAGGATGGTCGGCTCATTCATGAGTTCTCTGAAGTGTTGGCGGAAACATTATGGTAGGAAGGGGATTTCACCCCCCCTTCTGTTCCCATTCTTCTGAGGCAGTCAGAGATGTAGGGCTGAGGCAATCATTGTGTACCAAGGGAGTCAAGGAAGGTTTGGGAAGATGGGAGTCGAGAGCATGAAAAACCTTAAAAGTTGCAAAGCCGATCGATTTTCATCTTCTAGACATGATCAATATATGACAATACTTAAAAGCATTGAGATATCTAAAAATTTAAATGAATTTGATGTTAATGTTTGTTGATTATCAACTTTTACAGATTGTTAAGCTGAGATTGAATGTCAACATCAAGGTTATTTTACCTTATAATTTACTTATATTAATCTTCACTATTCATCTCTTTTGTGAAGAACTCTATTTACTTATATTAAGCTAACCTCCCCACTGAACACTTTAATTATTTATATTGTTTCCCACATATGCTAACCTCTCCATTGAACACTTTATTTATTTACTACATTGAAATGTTTAACTTTTTACTTACTTTTACAAAGTTTTAAGCTAAATGTGTTTAGAATAAATACTTTATATTGATTCTAACATATGCTAACCTCTCCATTGAACATTTCACTTATTTACTAAGTTTTACTCCACATCAAACACTTTAAGTTTTTGTTTATTTTTACAAAGTGTTATGCTAAATATTTTTACATTATTCTTATCATTGTCCTCTATGCATAAAAAACAATTCTCTTTTTCTTTATTATATAAATTATCTTTTGATTATCAGTCATTTGATTCCCTCAAATAGAATATAATGTCCAACCACATTTTAGGAGTTAGATGATGAACCGATTGACATTAACAATTTTCTTGCTTTCCCATTCTTTCAACCTAGGTACCATTTTTTCCCACTTACAAACACATTCAACCAAGGTACCTTTTCTAAAACATGGCAGATAATGCCTTCCCATAAGGTTCCTTTTCTCTTCTTATAGATCACACAATTATTCCCGCACTCAATCCCATTTCATGCAATGGATTTTCCATCAAATCCTTAATAAGAACCACCCTAGAGAACTGGCTAGTCAACACCATCTCATTGAATACAATGCACTCTAAAGCTATTGTAGGATTCCTAGTGAATGATGCATGAACATCTACCCCTTCATTAGATGAGTGTGTTTCACGAAACAAAATGTAAATCTCTTGCGAGAGAAATGTTTACTACTTGATTGCTTAGCTACCAACATTATTGAATGAGAGATTATTTATGTAATTTAGGTCAATTAATCGAACCTGCCACATTCTTGCGATTGCAATGAACAAATTGAAGCTAGTTCCGGATACCATGTCTTGTGAATCTTATCAATTTAAATATAATTGTACACCTGCTTCTCAAATTGCATGGAATAATTGTAGGATCTATACATCTACATGAGCAATAGGATGAAAAACTTTGAGCAACTTCTACTTCCCTCTTGATTTAATATTATATTTTTGGTTGACTTCACAATGTCTTGTAGATATTGCAAAAGGGTACCATCTTGTTTAAAACACTATAGAGTTCAAGTGCCATTAGTACTACTGCAAGTTTAAAAGTAAATGTTAAATTGTAGTCCTAAAAATTTGTAATTCATTATTAACTTTAGGTTCAAATCAAACCTTTACAATTTTTCTAGTTCTTTCTCTATTTGATCCTTTGCTCACTATACCGTTCTCTCGCAAGGTTATAATTAGTAGTCAAACCTCCTACATCAAAAACAATAAATTTTGTTAAATTCTCCAAAATCCTCAATGTTTATTCTTTCATAAAACTTACAACCACTAAAAATTCCCATGTTTTCCTTTGCTCACATTAAGAATTAAATCATATCTAATTTAAGCAACAATGAATAATTACATAGTGTTGAATACCAATAACGTGCGCTAGAGACAATGCTAAACCAATAATCAACGTCATGCACCATTTCGTATAGACATAGGTCAACCATATAGTAGCGAGCAAACGCTCGCTACTCGCATTCTTACAAGTTTTTGTCTTCTGTGTGGTCTAACAGATGGGTCCACGATACTGGATCACCATGAGCAAACGATGAACCATTTTCAAATTATTTCATAATTAATGGTAATCTGTTTAGTTGTTGCAAACATTCTTACACAATTGTGTCATGTGTCCTCTGTTGACGACTATGTATTGTGTTGTTTGTTTATTCTATACACTTTTGTGTCACTACTATACTAAACTCCCTGTCTATTCGTAATAGCATCATGTATAAAATGTGTGAGCGACAGATTAAATATGGGTTACATCACTTAAATAATTAATCTTCTGAAACAGTGACGTAAGTTCAAATCTCGAGAGGCTTGCTCCCCTACCTAGACGGTCACTTTTGTCGTATGAACATGACCACTATGTGCCCGGTGATTACCGTGTGTCAATATAAGTCTTTTTATATATTTTACTAGCACGGCCGCTAAGTTGCTACTGTTGAACACCGAACACCGATAGGCACTGCCTTCACGAGTGCACAATTTCATTTATGAGAAAATTTTTCTGAATGTACAACGCAGAGATTTCTTGGAGTAGCTATTATCGAAGAGAGACTCTATCAAACTGACTCTAAAGAAATTCATTTGTTCAACTTCCTCTTGAATTAGTAATCTTCAATGAGTCATGTGAAAGTCAAGATTTTGTTGGGATGATAGTTCATTTTATTTCATAGAATGATGGTGAGTGTGATAACGACTCTGTTTGATGGTATGTAATCCAAGAGATGTTTATATTGTACATAAATTTTCTCATAAATGAAACAGCCCAGTGCACTAGTGAACACGAATATCACCAGCAACGAATAGTGGTTATGCTAGTTCTAATAATTAAGATTAAGATGAAAAATGAATGGTTCGAATCCTCAGGGGTCCCGTAACTCCGTCAGGTCCCTCTAATTGTCCAGTTAACGAGATTAATGGTAACCTAAATCTTGGTAATCTAAATTTTGTATATATTAATATTTTTTAAATATTTAAATTTTGGTAATCAAATTTACAGACACTAAGACAAAGAATTTGTTAGCATTTTTAATTATTAGTTAACATATTCTAATTTATAATTAAAAGGTTGATTAAACCATGCATTCTTATCAACTTAATTACTTTGGGGTATTTCCTAAATAATCTAAATGTATTTCTATTTTTTTTTGTATTATGGTAATTGAAATTTTGCTATTTTGTTATATAATATCTAGTTAAATCTACAATTTTCATTATTTGAATTGTATTTTTTATTATATAAATGGATTTAGTTTTCTCCAAAATCCATATGGTATCATAATTATATAATTTCAATAATTGATATCTACCATTTCAATAATTGATATCTACCATTCTAAAAATTCTTTTAAAATTTTAACTTAATTGTATAAAAATAATTAGAAAAATATTAAAAATAAAATCCAAATATTAATGTGCTTAGACTATGTTGTATAATGTGATAAATTAAATAATAATTTTTTTAATTAAGATTTTAAATTAAAGTTAAAATACCATTTGATTTCATATATAAAATTAAGGTTAAATGTTATTAAAAATTGTATGATCTCATTAAATATAACACAATGATTAATGATTGTAGGGGATATTTCCTAAAATAAAGTGCTTATTATAGAGTGTCTTCCTAAAATCCTAAAAGCAAGCATTGTACAATATGATTTTCCTTAAATAAAAATGATTGGAAAGATTAAAAAATAAAAACTAGTGATAATTGTTCTTAATACTAACTGATAATTCTATTATAATTAGAAAAAATACAATAAAATTTGAGAGAAAGGAAGTTGATCTTATAACGTAAAGCTTTTAATTTCATGTGATTTTTTCTTTATAATTTTGATAAAATATTTTACGAAATATTAAAATTACAAATCTAAATTTTAATAACAAAACTTGTAATATAAAATTGTTTTAATAAAAATATACTCTATTACATTTATAAAAATTATGAAATTTCATTTTTAAAATCATAATTTTCTATCTTCAACTGTCCTAAGAAAAAATTACTCTACCAAAACACAACTTAATTTATAAATAATAAATTATAATTGATTTACATTACTAGAATAATTAATTTTCGTTAGATCATGGCGTATGTCGAAATCTCGACGACAATTCTATGATCAAATTGTTAACTTTGATAAAAATGCCGGATAGCAGAAAAGCTGATTAATATAAACAATGTACTTAAATCAAAGATATTTTTAGATATAATAATGTTATAAATAAATGATTATATAATATCATGATATGAAACATTTGTGATTTAAATTTATATTAAAAATTAACGAAAATAAAGATGAAGATCAGGATAGTAATGTGTTAATAGGATTTAGTTTCAATTATATAAGGGAAATTTGTTATCTTACTTATTTAAATTTAAATTTCATTTATGTCATAATTTAAATTTATAATAAAATATTATTAACAAATATGATGATGATGATTAACATTTACTAAGACCGAATTGGTCTATCTAATTTTAAAACGATAAGTGATTACTTGTTATTCTTTAGTATTGTGTTTTTGTGCTAAAAAACATTAAGACAAACTTTCCAAGATCACCATAGAGATTAGGAAGGTTCGTACTGTGACAAATATTTTGAAAATGAGATCTAATATGGGTATTGGCTGGACAATCTAAGAGAAAGTGATTTTCATCTTCAACCTTCTTAGTGTCACAAAGGTGACACACTTTTAGGGCATCTTTATGCTACCCTCGCTTGAGTAGATGGTGGTTATGACTAGATTTTAAAGCAATTTTAGGAAGCCTCTTGTCTTCCATGTTGTTTAACTTGTTCTTATACATTAGGTATCTAGTCATAGCCATGGTCTCAATGTGGTAGAGGCTTGTTTATGAGAGGAGGATGGGATAGGACATATTTCCTTTAACTTTGAGATTATAGGTTATAAAATTCTTTTGTATTTTCTCTATCTTTCTACAGGATTCACTAGAGAGACTTCACATCCATAAAGAATAAAAAGATTAACAAGAGTATCAAAGAGGAGTTTCTTCTTATGCCAACTCCAAAACACACTATAAACTTTAATATTATTAATACATGTAATTTTTTAATCTCTAATCTATTATTTCTCTAAAATCTCAGGTTGAGTTGTATGCATGCATTCTGATATGATATACCGATGACCATTTATATGCGTGTTGGCATAACTTTTTATCATTTGAGTTTTTTGGCCTGACGATGTAAATCTGAACAAAATTGTTATTTTTTGTTGTTTAAATTACATTTTTGAATGCATAAATGAATTCACCATGCTAAAAAACACTTGACACGTTCTAATTATAGAAACTTAACTACTCAAATCTGAAAATCCAATCATTATTCACCAATATTCAAGTAAAATAAACCAAAAAAATTGCGAAAAAAAACATCTAAAAGGTAGAGCTTTTATATTCTTACTTCTATACACTGTAACATTTTGAGTACACAATGACCAGGTAATATAAGCGGATCAGAATTAAAGGCGCTGCATGCGCATGGGGTTGCAGATTCTGTTGGACCTTTTCACAGAATCCGTACACCACCTCGCCATCTTCTGACATTTTCGTGTTATTTTGCGCTGCCCAGCATTATGAAAGCGCTCGACTTGTCTGTCCGTGGGCGAAGATGGGACACTCGCGAGTCGGGACGAACACGAGCTAGCAAGGCATTAATGCATCCACGTGGCCAACCGATTTGCGTACGCTGTCAGGGAATGCAAATGCGTGAACAGCGAAATTCAAATTCATGACGGTCGCAAAGAGACCGAGAAGCTGTCGGATATTTTGAATGAGGGCGCCTGAAATTCCATGTTCACCCTCGGTGACGGTTAAACTTTTTAACTG
>JZKD02S1722139.1:664236-677933 GCA_000966675.3 Picea glauca
TTCTCGTCTATTGTAAAAAGGCCTCTAGAGCCTCATTGTAATCATCTTCTCATGGATGCGAGTAGCCGTCACATCTCTTCTCAGAGATAAGCTACCACCATTCTAGCGAGTCTTTTAGTCTGTATTTTACAGTCTCTGTACATTTATT
This sequence comes from Picea glauca, assembly GCA_000966675.3. NCBI lineage: Eukaryota > Viridiplantae > Streptophyta > Pinopsida > Pinales > Pinaceae > Picea > Picea glauca. The sequence goes on from JZKD02S1722139.1 coordinate 664,385, forward strand.
TCATTAATAGAAATCGTGTATTAATGTATAACTTTGACTCTTGTTATATTTCTGCTATATCTCTGTTATACTGTTGTCTCTCTTGCAATATCTATGAATATTTATGTGTTATATCTCGGCTCTCATTCCGTGCCGAAAATAATCCAGATCATTGAACCCTTTTGCTTGAGATTTATCAAATGGCTAAAGAAGGTATTGCTCCTTGTATTTTCATAGTGTGCTATCATTTCTTCCATGAAAATTGTCCAAGTGATAAGTGATTTGCGAGAACAAAGCCATAGATACCATACAAATTGATCGGGTTCTAAATAAAAAGAAATAATTTGTACCTTTTGTGTATGTGGCACATTATGTAGATCAAAGAATCTCCATCTGAAGTATCCATGTGATTGGGTCCTTGCCATCAAACTTCCTCATATCAATCTTAGGAACGTGGTTGGTCATCAACCCAAAGTTGGATTTTCTCCATTCTTGATTCACCTTCCTTGTGTCCTCATCATGAATTTCATGGGATACATTTTCACTTTCAGGTGTCCACTCTATTAGGAAATTTTTCAATCCTTTCATGATCTCCCCTTTGAAGGCGTCCATCTTAGTATTTATTGCCTCAAACTTAGCTTCTGTTCAATCCATCATCTCTTGTAGTTCATATTTTGTTACTTTCTTCTTTTGTAAATCATTTATTTCCCTATGCATTTATTCACCTTCATCAAGAGTCCATGTGACATCCCCAAAAAATAAAGAAATTGAAAAAATAATTTAGAATGTAAAATTGCTGGAAATTTATTTCCGTTTTTAGTAAATTATGAAATTGGAATTTTTTTTCCATTTATGGAAATTCCGAATTCTGAATTTGATAATTGTAATAAATGATTTGACTATTGGGAAGAGATCTGATTTGTCCCAACTAGCTACTTGACTATGACACTTGTATGAAAATGGAAAAATAGAATATTTTATATTATCTGAAGGAGGACAAATGGAGCAGCCATGTTGAATTTAGCTGACCATGAATCCATGAGTGGGAAACACATTGGAATTAAATATGGGCTGATTTTTACAAGTGGAAAATCAGTGATTTGGCCAATAGCAGCCCCTGAAAATCAGGGATTTAGAAAGCTACAAAAATTCCCCAAGAGAGGGAAAAAGTCCTAGGCAAACTAATAAAAGAGCATATGTGAGGAGGCAGGATGTTGCCAAGTATGTTGGGGAAAGAAGACTACGAAATTTTGTTCTTGATATTATGAGCACTATTGTGTCAGTGTGAGGGAAGGGGGATACTGCTGGAATTCGAAGGACATTGCTGGAGAGGAGATTTCAATTCTCCCTCATGGACTCATGGTCAGGCTAAGGGGTGAATTAGGCAAGCAGATTGGCTGCCCTGTTCTATGGTTGGGAGGAACGTGGTTGCTCCCTTCATCTTCCTGTAAATATGGTTCAGATATGTAACTCTACCTTATTCTAGTCAAATGTTATGTGTTGAAATCTGTTTACTTCTATGTATGATTTTTTTGTTTGAATGTTGTGGGAAAGATCTACCATTTTACTTCATAATTATTGGCTAGAAATAGACCTTTTTATTTAGAGGTAATGCTGGGTAATTACTAATAATCTTGGAATGTACCAAACAGCGAAACGAATTATGTAATAGTTACAAACACCATAACATATTGGATTTCAGATTTCCATTATCTTCTTGGTTAATTCTGTTAAGTAAAATGAAATAAGATTGTTGCGTAAGTACTAGAAGCCATGCACACCAATAGTTGTGGTGGATTTTATTTTCCTATGGATGCTTCTAGTAAACAGTGAGCCACCTTGAATGAGCATACCGTTCATAATCCAACAAATATACCCTACAACATTGAAGTACTATTCGATATACATATAAACTGGTATAGTATTTTTTTGTGAACCGATTTATATAGATATACAGTGTAATGGGCATTTTGCGACAGAGGAGGAATGATGCTAGAGTAAACTGTCCACACCAGAATCCTGTAGTACTAAGTGGATAGATAACCTTATAAGAGGGAAATTTTTATTCCAAGAAAAGGAAAAAAGCTCCTCGGACCCCATTACAGGAAGGCTATATATATACATATATAATTGAAGATAGATATGACAGTAAGTTAGGGATGCCCCTGTTAATCAAAAACTTACCTACAGTTAAACCACAAGTTTCTGTCATAATAACTATGCTACCTTTTTCATGTGAGCAGACCTGTAGAGACTTATTTAATAATGGTAATAGAAACAAAAGGTAAATAGTGCACGATACGTAAAACCAAATGAATAATGATGCCATCGAACTTTCTGTTGAATAGACCTATAAGGACATATTCAACAATGATAACTGAAACAGAAGGTAAATAGCTTGTGATGCGTAAGCCCAAAACTAATTTTTACATCAAATTGAGCATAAACAAAATCTGGGAATCATCGCCCATTTTGTTTCTAGGAAAGAAAAAAACCCTTAGGCGTATCACTGTGCATGGCCGAATCATTTTGGGAAAAGAACTGTACATCCAATAATAAGATTCAATTCTGGAAACAAAAATAGATAGAATAGTCAGGAAAGAAATTTGAATCTATAGTACCAAAACCATCCTCGAATTATATAGAGGAGAGTACTTCAGAATCCCAAATCCACAACAAATTAACACACATTATATAATGAGCATTGTACTTAACAAAACCATTGTCTAGTTATCAAAGTCCAACCAGGCGCAAGTTGTGAGGTGGTTCTATATACCAGAATTATTTTATATAATTCAAGGCATACCTCGTATCAACTACCACAGAACTTGGAATTTAATTCTCAGACATTAGGTACAGAACAGAGCCTGGACTAGCGGGGTTTGAAATCTCGAAATAACTTATGTAATGTGTTGGAATCTGAATACCTTTTGATGGAGTTAGGAGGGCATCTAAATGCTTCGACATGCCCACACCTGCAAAAAATAATGAGAAGCATTAAAACATAACCAAACAGGATAATATGTTTAAGTTATAGAATAGAAAGTAACTAGAAAGCGGGTCATTGAATACTTAACTAAAGCAGAGGATTTGTGCCTTTTGCCATCGCGCTACACCACCTGGACCGAAAAGGGAAGAGGAGTTTGTGCCTCCCTAATGGATACCCTCACACATCAAGGGGCCCATCATTAATAATGGATACCAGTGCATAATCCAAAAGGTTATTACATGAATAACAAAAAGAATAAAAGGTGTATAAACGAACATGGTAAATACAAAAACCTTTGAAACATTCAACATAAACAGAAGAGATTAAACGCTTTGGGCCATTGGAAAAACTTCGCTTCTAATCAATGATACTAGTGAACACTATAGTCAAGCATAGAATATCATTGACGTGCCAAAGGACTATCTAGTGGAAGAAACCAGGACCAATAACAAGGGTTTAACCAAATAAACTTTTGAGTACACTTTCATAACAGACGTTCTGATATGAGTAATGGCTCAGTTTCGACAGGATGAATGGTGCAATAATAGGGGAAAACTAGGATAGGAACCAAACCCTTACCAAGAGAACCCGACTCCTTTCTACCACAATACCCTCGATGTAAGACGAGGATACTATTGAGGAATAGAGGTGTGCATAGATGTACATACGAGGCAAAATGATTTTAATGCGTAAATAAAAGAATAGCCGAAGGTAAACTTACCACACAAAACTTCTATCGAGAAGTGCCACCCAGAATATCCACGCATCTAGCACAAGAAGTGGAACCGTGAACTCCTGGCCATGATGTTTAATCCAAACAAAGGAATGGTATGTAACATCTCCCCTCCTTCACAAAATCCTAAACCAGGGTGTGAACAAAAATGGTCTAAGATGGTGCTTCCTCTTCCACCCAAAACAAATCCTGAATGAGAGTGAAGGGTATGGGAGTAACCTCCGAATGGAGCAAAGGGGAGGAGGTTTCATACTTAGACCATGTGATCATAGGGGAGGTGTCGACGTCTCCATATGGCACACCCATCGAGATCTGTATCGAGTAGACATATTTCCTAGGTGCTTTAAATGTATAGATGAGCCTTTAAGTAATAGGACTTTCCACTTGTGTCAGTTGCTAAGAGCATTGATGGCGAGGCAACCGGATGGATTTATTACTACACCGTTATATGTCGAATCCAACTACCTTGCATTAAACACCCGAGGTTTTTAGCCTTGTCGTTACCTAACGAGTGATATTGTAGCACACCCATTTTGGAACTCTAGGCTTACTCGCGCTCTGATACCCATTTGTACACACCATTTGTATAAAGCTCATACAGATATCATATATCCCATGCATTTAAACAAATAAACACATTTAAATCAGAGTAAAATATATCATTACTTCTATAATTAAACAATCCATAGCATTCCATATTAATTCATATACACAATGGAAAACATGATAACATATACAATAGAGACATGATAAAATGTGATAAAACATAGTTATAAACTTATCTTGTAACAATGGTGAGATCCACCAACCAAATGCAGGTCTACCATGAACCTCCCAGCCTTAGACTGCATTGCTAAGCAACTCAGTATTGGGTCACCCCCGAACTGGGACTAAGCTCCACCCCAAGACAAGGAATCTAGGCTCAGGCTGAGGTTACAGGGAAAATAGTCACACACAACCACAAGGATGGAATGCTCTCCTAGGAATATCCCATGCTCACTGCCCACAGACCCTCATTCCCCACATGCCTGTTCCACCCCAAGAGAATGCACCTTCTCTATCACCTGGACATTCCTTCGGCTGCCAATCTCCCTTACCTTGGGTTACAAGAACAGACTAGACTGGAAGTTTCCGGGCTCTATGGCAGCTAGAAGGTTTCTTCCAGGAGTTATCTCCTTCCCTTGTGCACTCTCTCACCTAGATGGAGTCTCTCACAGGCCAACAAGCCTCACGCAGTCCAGTACTATGTAGTCTCAACAATCCCACGGAAAAACAGACACAGGCTTTCCAAAAACTGGTTTTCCAATTAAAAGATGGCTTCACAGTCACGGCTTTGGAACAGGGAATGCTCGCATAGGCTCGCTCAGCTTTCCTGAACAAGCAAAGACTATTCCCTAAACTCAACACAAGCTTCTCGTAGGCTGGGGTTACACAGACATTCGAGTCACAGGGTCTCCCGAAGGTTCCCTACAGGAGTTGGGTTAGTCATACTTCTGAGATCTCCGTACGCATTCAGATAATTTGGTGGAATGGGAATCGGACCTTCTCACGACTCACCCTAGCCATTTTATTCGCATGCACCAGGGTTGACACTTGTCACCCATGGAATTGCATGTGTTCCACCAGCACACGTTCCTCCCAACACTTGGGAATTCACATGTCCTTCCAAAAGGACTTAGGATAAAAACATATGATGCACATATCTTTTGGAATAACATTAAAATATTATTCCTAGGCTTAAGCCACCTTAGGCTTATCCCCTAGGCTCAACACTTATCCCCTTTCCCACCTTCCAACCCCTAATTCCTTGCCCACTCTGTGGATTCTCAGTCCCCCTTCACTCATTCATCGTGGTCGGTCTGCACCTGGTGGTGTTTATATTTTATTAAGTGTTATGCATGATTACATATACAACAACATGCTCCTGGCCTTCAATGCTCAGGCTCCCTAGCCTAACAACACATAAGCCTCCGACTTATGAACACTTGGATCACCAGCCTATAAAACATAATTACAATTCCTTTCCAAACATGGTTTACAAAGGGGCTTGACCTTGGGGACACTACAATTCCCCTCCCCTTATTTTTGCACTGTCCTCAGTGCAACTTACACTGTCTCTACAAGCCTTTCAAAATTTTCAAAAAGATGCAGGTACTCTGCCCGCATAACCTCTCCATGCTCCCATGTCACATCCTCAGGACCGTACAAGGTCCACTAGACCTTTACAAGATCTATAGCTCGATTCCGGAGCTGTTTGCTTTTCCTGTCCAATATGCACATAGGATGCACTTGCAGGACACCTTCTGGTTCCACCTTAATCATAGTCCAATCGATAATATGATTAGCATCAGGTACATATTTCTTAAGCAGTGAAACATGAAAAACATTATGTACAGTCATAGATGCAGGTAATGCAAGCATGTATTCAACCGGCCCAATCCTTTCCATGATCTCAAATGGCCCACAAAATCTTGTTGCCAACTTGGCGCAACTTCCCAGCTTCAGGGAACTCCTGTTAGTTTTCACTTTCAAGAAAACATGGTCACCCACTTTGAATTCTCTATGGTTTCTGTTACTATCAGCGTAACTTTTCTTCCTGTCCTGGGCATCTTTTAGATTATGTTTAATTCTTATCATTTGGTCTTCAATCTCTTTGAGCAGTTCAAGCCCAACTACTACTCTGTCAGCTAGATTATCCCAGCTCACTGGAGTGTTGCACTTTCTTCCATAAAGCGCTTCGAATGGGCTCATCTTCAATGATGCATGATACCCATTATTGTAGGCGAATTCTACCAAATGCAGGTAGTCTTCCCGCCTTAATGGCTTATCCATCACATACATTCTCAGCATGTCTTCTATTACTTTGTTTACTCTCTCTGTCTATCCATCAGACTTGGGATGATACGCTGTACTAAATTTCAGATTCATTCTGAATCCTTTGAATAGTCCTTTCCAGAAATTTGAAGTGAATTTCGGGTCTCTATCAGAAACAATTGTCTTTGGAATTTTGTGCAAGCGTGCAACTTCTTTTAAGAAGATATCAACAACATCTGCTACCCGATGGGTGGTTTTCAATGGAATAAAATGGGCAGCTTTAATAAGCTTGTCCACCACCACCATGACTGAATCATGCTGCTTGCTTGTTCTAGGTATTCCGGTGATAAAATCCATTGTTACCACGTCCCATTTCCATTCAGGAATAGGTAAACGCTGCAACAACCTTGTTGGATGCATGTGCTCATCCTTAACCTTTTGTCACTCCATATATCTGGAGATGTATTCAGTGATTTATTTCTTCAAACCCAACCAAAAATAATGGCTTTTAACTATTGCCATAGTCTTCTGATATCCAGGATGTCCAGCATAAGCCACATTATGCATCTCCTTTAGAATTGCCACCTTCAATTCTCGGACATTGGGTACATACACTCTATTTTTATAAATAAGTAAACCATTAGTTCCCAAGGTGTAACTTTCCTTGGTCTGTGGTCTCTCACGCTGCTGTAGGTTTGCTACAAGATTTTTGTACTACAAATCATCATTTGCAGCTTCCAAAATTCTATCTTTCATCTCAGTCTGGTACATGCTAATGGTTGTAGCATGTAATTCGTGCACTTTTCTGATGAGTGCATCAGCCACCTTATTTTCTTTCCCTTTGATATGCTTGATATCAAAGTCATATTCGCACAGAAACTCCAGCCACCTAATTTTCCTGGCATTTAAAATCGGCTGATCAAATAAATACTTCAGACCGTTATGATATGTTCTCAACTCGAATCTCTTGCCCATGAGGTAATGTCTCCATTTCCTCAAGGCATGAATGATTGCTGCCGGCTCTAAATCATGAGGGGCATAATTCTTCTCATGTTCCTTCAACTTTCGAGATTCATAACAAACTACAAATCCCTCTTGGCCGAGAAATCCTCCCAGCCCCTCCTTACATACATCCATGCATACTACGTAATCCTTGTTTGGATCTGCAATCTTCAGGATTAGAGCACTAGTTAGCAGTTGCTTCAATCGTTGGAAACCACTCTCACATTCTTTAGTCCACTGGAACTTCTTCTCCTTTCTTTGCAAGGAAGTGATAGAATGAGCTGTCTTTGAGAATCCAACTATAAACTTCCTATAGTAACCTGCGAGACACATAAAAGATCTAACTTCTGCCACATTCCTCGACACTGACCATTCTTGAATGGCCTGTACCTTTTCAGGATCCACAACGATCCCTTCTTCAGATATAATATGTCCCAAGTAATGGATCTTCCTTTGGTAAAATGAGAACTTGCTCAGTTTTGCATACAACTGGTGTTCTCTCAACACCTGCAGCACCCTTCTCAGGTGTTGTTCATGTTCTTCCTCTGTCTTGGAATACACCAAGATATCGTCCAATAAGACTATGAGAAACTTGTCCAAATAATTTCTGAACACATCGTTCATTAAGCACATGAAAACAACAGGCGCGTTGGACAATCCAAACGGCATCACTGTGAACTCATAATGACCATACCTTGTTCTAAAGGCGGTCTTGCTGATGTCCTCATACTTTATTATCACTTGGTGATATCTAGATCTGAGATCTATTTTTGAAAATATTTTTGCATCCTTCAATTGATCAAAAAGATCATCAATCCTTGGCAGAGGATACTTGTTCTTGACAGTGACCTTATTCAACTGTCGAAAATCAATGCACAACCTCAATGTCCCATCTTTCTTCTTCACAAGTAGGACCGGGGCTCCCCACGGTGACACACTGGGGTGAATGTAACCTTTCTTTAGTTTCTCTTCAAGCTACAATTGCAACTCTTTCAGCTCTAGTGTACTCATTCTATAAGGAGCCTTTGAAACTGGAGCTGCTCCAGGCATCAAATTTATAGAAAAATCGATGTCCCTCTTCGGAGGTAGTCCAGGTACCTCCTGAAATATGTCCTTGAATTCTTTGAGTACTTCGTAGTCTTCCAGATTTGATATTACATCTTGGGATGCTTCTTCCACCCGAGCTGCAAATAATTGACAGCCTTTCCGGTAACATTTCTTCAGGTGCATGGCTGAGATTTCCTTCACAACCACAACTCTGGGAATTCCTTGGATTATTATCTGATTTTCCTCTTCGTTCAGACATGTGAACCTCTTGTTATGGCAATCCAGAAGGGCATGGTTCTGGTCCAACCATTCCATCCGAATTAAGAAATAATATGAGCCTAAAGGCAGAATGTTCAATTCAACCTTAGTGCTCATTCCTTTCATGTCCACTGAACAAGACTTAACCAATTCAATGACCTTCCTCTTGGTCCCTGTGGCTAACTGTGCTAACCAAGACTTCTCATGTTTGCTTCTCATTAGATGCAAACTATCCACCACTCTAGGATCTACATAATTATGGCTAGCCCCTGAATCAATTAAAATAACAAGTGGTCGGTTGTTGATCGTACCTTCCACTTCAATCATGTGCGATTGAAATTCTGCTTGCTTATTTTCTAGGGCTGCGTAGATCCTCGGCATTGAACTGCCCATATCCTCCACTGTTTCAGCTTGCTGAACAATATGGACAGTTCTTTCTTTGTCTTTTCTGTGGGGGCAGTCTCTGTACCTATGATTTCCTTTACAGCCCCAACACTCTATAGGTGGAGGCCTTGGCATCTGCTCACTTCCTTCAACCTTCCTAGGCTCTTTAAAAGATGACTATCCCCAAGGACTGTTTCTACAAAAGGAAGGCTTGCTTCCCTTCTGCCTTTGTTCCTTCTTAAATTTCCTTCGATCATCCCAGACTTTCCGAAGGATAGGCCTTTCTCCTTTCTATTCATACAAGCATTTTTCTTTTCTGATGGTCTCTTCCATGGTCTTAGGATTGTCATATTGAATCTTTTCACTCATGGAAGGTGGCAGTCCACTCAGATACCTCTGAATTTTAACAGCTTCATCCTTGATGAATGGAACATACTTCAGTAGTTCCAGACAATTTTGTTCATACTCATCAATGGTCATACCGCCCAACTTGAGTTCAAAGAACTCCTTCATCTTTTTGTCATGGTATCTTTTAGTCAGGTATTTCTTCTCGAAATACCTCTTAAACTCCTTCCACGTGACCTCTTTCTCTCTGATGTGATGCACCTATACAAACTGATCCCACCACATGAATGCTTTTCCTTTCAGTTGGTACATTGCAATTCTTCCTTCTACATGGGCAGAATAATTCTGCAGTTGGAAGTATTTCTTCATGCTAAGCAACCAAGTATCGGCATCTTCCTCCTTATTATGTTCTCCATCAAATGTTGGAGGCTTAATCTTGTTCATCTCTCCTTTCAATTCCTCCTTTCCAGATTTTTGATGTTTTTTGGTAGGGGATGGGCTTGAACTACTGTGTGTCTTCTTGTCAGAATGTCTTTGGGAGTGACTAAGATGTTGGCTACCGCTCCTCGACCTTCTTCTTCTTTCATGGGTTTAGTGACTCTTCGTCGTACTTGAGTCCCTTCCCTTCTCGAGTTTCTTCTCTATTCTTTCCAGGCTCCTCAAAAATTTTAAGTTTAATGCACCTTGTTGATCCCTGACCTTCATGAGCTTTCGGCTATTAGCTCGGTGAGCCTGGGCCTCTCTTTTCAATCCATCAATGATTTTCATTATGTACCCTTCCTTATCCTTCTCTTTTCCATGCCCATTGGAGTTCGATCCTTCGATTCCCAGCTTAACATCCTTTCCTTCATGTTCGTCTTCTATTTCAGGGGTACTTTGCACCTTTCCCCACTCCATACGCAGTCGTTGGTTAACTCGAGTCCTAACTTCCGTTGAACTCTGCACATGCACTGTGCAAATAAAATCATATTTTATCAGGCCATTAAACCTTTAGGAACAATCTTCAACATTTATAACTAATACCAACAAGAACAAAAGATATTTTGATTCCAATGGGTTTTCTGAGCTCTCGTTCAGCTCTGCAATTTTCGTGTTTTCGAAGCTTTCATTTTCAACACTTCGGGATTTCAGAACTTCATGTTTATGTACCTCAAGACTTTGGGTTTTGGGGTTTCGGAGTCTCGGTACTAGAGAACTCATGTTTAACTCTCCTTTCCAACCCCCTGACTTCCGAAATTATGTTTTACCTTATTCTTCGGGTCTACAACACCGCTGTCGCCCTTTACCAAAGTGGTGCATGGCACGTTTCGGAGGATCCTCGTCACGTTCTGTGGCATCATTAGGGTCCCACCTCTCTTTCTTCTCTTTTCAAACCTCTGACATGCGGTACATCTCCATGTGTCCACATCCATTCCTAGAAAAAATCCGATGGTTAGATCTTTCTCACATCGGACGGTCGTTAAAGACCCAGAGATTCCCTAAAGAAATCTCATCCGTTCATCGATACTTAGCCACATGCTAACATCTCGATAGTATGGTCATGATTTATCATGATGAGAGTCCAAGTTCTTTGTCAACGAAACTCCCGAATCCCCAATTTTCCGAAATGGGTAATCTCTCAACACATGGCCATCTCAAATCGGACGGCCCACAACTGCTCCGAGGTTTCCACCATGGAAATTCCCGATCCTTTCGAGGTTTTGGGATTCCAAACGCTGATGCGCTCTAACTCCCATTATCCCTCCAAGCTATATTTTTGGTTCAGACGACCTCCCCTTATATGACCACAATCATACCTCCTATCGGGGTTTCAGACTTTCCAATGCCGAAACACATATGTCCTCAGGATTTTCAAAACGCCGAACCTCGATATGTCGATGGCCTCCCGTTCTCGCCCATGTGTCCCAACTGATGGACGACTCAGATCATTCCTGGGAATTTTACCATGAAAATTCTCGACCTCCTTCGTGACTCCCAATATCGCGATTCCCAATTTCCCGAAATGGGAAATCTCACGACACGTGTCCTCCGTCTTTCGAACGATCTAGATCTATTTCAGAGATTTCACCCCTATTCTTTGAGGTTTAACCTTCAGACATCTCCCAATAGATCCTATGACTGACGGGCTTTCCAGCCGAGATCTAACGACTCAGACGGATCGTAACCAATTCAGAATTTTGCATATCGCGATTTCCACATTCCTGTGTATTTCAAAAGGAATTTTAATTCCTACATGCATTTTTCCAGATCCGACGGTTAGGAGGGCTCACCTTCTCTCCTGAACAAATCCTAAGGTTCTAACACCATTGGTGTAGAGACCTATCTCCCTGTGTCCATAAACCACACCAGCTGCGGTTTCACTCGCCGCTATACTTTTTGAGCTCGTAAGCACAGTCAAGCAACTACTTGACACTTCGAGACAAACCAAGGTCTGAAATTAGTCCTCTAGTCCCAATTTCCCTTCGCATTCTCGGTCCAAATACTACTCCACTAGCCCATCTAGGCTCAGTGTCGAAACCTTTAGTCTGATACCAATTTGTAGCACACCCATTTCAGAACTCTAGGCTTACTCGCGCTTTGATACCCATTTGTACACACCATCTGTACAAAGCTCATACAAATATCATATATCCCATGCATTTAAACAAATAAACACATTTAACTCAGAGTAAAACATATCATTACTTCTATAATTAAACAATCCTTAGCATTCCATATTAATTCGTATACACAGTGGAAAACATGATAACATATACAGTAGATACATGATAAAATGTGATAAAACATAGTTAGACACTTATATTGTAACAATGGTGAGATCCACCAACCAAATGCAGGCCTACCACGAACCTCCCAGCCTTAGACTGCACTGCTCATCAACTCAGCAATGGGTCATCCCCAAGCTAGGACTAAGCTCCACACCAAGGCAAGGAATCTAGGCTCAGGCTGAGGTTACAGGGAAAACAATCACACACAACCACAAGGACAGAATGCTCTCCCAGGAATCTCCCATGCTCACTTCCCACAGACCCTCATTCCCCACATGCGTGTTCCACCCCAGGAGAATGCACCTTCTCTATCACCTGGACAGTCCTTCGGCTACCAATCTCCCTTACCTTGGGTTATAGGAATAGACCAGACCGAAAGTCTCCAGACTCTATGGAAGCTATAGGGTTCCTTCCAGGAGTTCTCTCCTTCCCCTGCACACTCTCTCACCTGTAGGGAGTCACTCACAGACCAACAAGCCTCACAGAGTCCAGTACTGCATAGTCTTAACAATCCCACAGGAAAACAGACACAGGCTTTCCAAAAACTGGTTCGACAATCACAGGATGGCTTCATAGTCATGGCTTCGGTACAGGGAATGCTCGCATAGGCTCGCTCAGCTTTCTTGAACAAGCAAATAATCTTCCCCGAATTCAACATAGGCTTCTCGTAGGCTCAGGTTACACGCACGGGATTTCTCAGACTTAGACACAGACATTCGAGTCACAGGCTCTCTCGAAGGTTCCCTATAGGAGTCAGGTTAGTCATACTGCTCAGACCTCTGTACACGTTCAGAAAATCCGGTGGAATGGGAATCGAACCTTCTCACGGGTCAACCTGGTTGCTTTATTCGCATGCACCAGGGTCGACAATTGTCACCCATGGAACTACATGTGCTCCACTAGCACACGTTCCTCCCACCACTTGGGAATTCATGTGTCCTTCCAAAAGGACTTAGGATAAAAACATATGATGCACATATCTTTTGGAATAACATTAAAATATTATTCCCAGGCTTAAGCCCCCCCTAGGCTCAACACTTATCCCCTTTCCCACCTTCCAGCCCCTAATTCCTTGCCCACTTTGTGGATGCTCAGTCCCCCTTCACTCATTCATAATGGTCGGTCTGCACCTGGTGGTCTTTATATTTTATTAAGTGTTCTGCATGATTACATATACAACAACAGGCTCCTGGCCTTCAATTCTCAGGCTCCCTGCCCTAACAACAGATA
>JZKD02S1722139.1:678626-707327 GCA_000966675.3 Picea glauca
AAAACTAACAAAAAAATCTTATGGTTACAAACAGAAAGCTATTTTTGTTTTGTGTTAATTATGGCAGCTCATGATGATGCAAAAATCGGGATGGGAGAAAACCCGCAGCAGGGACCCCTTGGAGATCCAAGACAGAACAGTGATAAAATTCACCCATAAAAGTGTTAGAAACAATGAGGAACCTTATTGTTGAATTACAGATTTTTAAAGCGAACAATGAAAAATTGAAAAAAGAACAACAGGAGCATCAAGAGATAAATGAAGTCCTGCTATGCAGTATAGTGACCAAGAAAATCCCAAAAGATGATAACCACGAGGAAGAAATTAGCAAAAGGGCTTCCAAGAACTTAGGGCCAAAAACAAAAAAGGGAGATAGTTTGTCGGAAGGAACACCTTCAGCTGAAGAAAAAACTAAATCTAATAGGAAAAGAAAACAAGTAGACCACCTCTAGGGAGAATTTAAAAATATTAAACTGGCTACCTTTGATGTATAATCCAAGATGGGAGAGGAAGCTTAATCATGGTTGTTGGACATCAAAAAATACTTCTAGATCTACAACTATTCCAGCAACATGAAGGTCAAAATGGCCTTTTACAATCTGAAAGGGAAGGCCAACATTTGGTGGCAGGACCTTAAGTTGGCCAAGGGCCTAAAGGAAAAACAGTTGGAATGGTCTGACTTTAAGAAGTATTTCAAGAAACAATACCTTCTGGAAAGTTACTATGAATGAAAGACAAAAGAGTTCTACGAGTTACAACTTGGGCAGATGACAATGGAGGACCTTACAAATAAATTTTTAGAACTGTTAAGGTTCGTACAGTACATCTGAGAGGATAAAGTAAGAATTCATCATTTTCTAAGTTGCCTACCACATTCCTACAAGGAAAAAATTGAATTTGACAACCCCAAATCCTTGAGCGAAGTATTCAGAAAAGCCCGAATGTGATACGATCAGTACAAATAGTGGGTAGAGTTTCCCAAAGCATGGAAAGATAAGACACACGAGTGAATGAACCAGCGGAAGAAGGAGTGCCAACCAACTCCTCATCGGAACACAACAAATTTTTTTTCCGAGAAAGGACTTTCACTCCAACCATCCGAATACGCAAGGCAGTGGTAAACCAATAAACCTGGGAATGAAGAAGTTTGGAGACAATCCCCGCGAGCCATTAAAGTGTTGGGAATGCAGAGAGCCTCATCTAAGGAGGAGCTATCCGCATTTGAGTTCAACAAATAGAACTATTGTTCATAATTTGTAGGAAGCCTCGATAGTGGGAGATGTGGGCAGAAGCCTACATCAGATAAATGCAGCCATAGATGGTCGACAAGCTGACCACCAGTCCTGGGTGGTAGAAATTGAAGGTAAAATCAATGACAGTCGAATTTCTATTTTAATTGACCCTGGAGCTACGTTAAGTTATATTACACCTAATGTGGCCGAATCAAAAAAACTTAAGAAAATGAAACACGAAAAATCATGGCTTGTACAATTAGCGACTGGTACTAAAAGAAAGGTAGCAGAGTGTTCCGGATTTTGAGTTCAGCTTAGACAGTCAAAGTGTAAAGACCGATCTGAACATCCTACCACTAGGATATTACGATATGATTATTGGGATGGACTGGTTGGAACGACACAAAGAAATATTAAATTGTTATACAAAGATGCTCAGCTATAAGGATGATTCTGATACTACCAGGACAACCCAAGGTATACCAAGACTGGTATCAGTTAGACAAATTTCAGCAATGCAACTAAAGAAATGTATGAGGAAGGGATGCCAAGTTTATGCCATCCAAGTGACGAATCTAGTAGAAAAGGAGGATAAGACAAAGTTGGAAGACTTTGCTATTGTACGTGATTTCAGAGACATGTTTGTGGATGAGATACCAGAATTACCCCCTATAAGATAAATAGACTTTTTCATAGACCTGTTACCTAGTTCTACCCCTATCTCAAAGGCGCCTTATCGGATGAGTCTACCCGAACTGATAGAATTAAAAATACAATTACAAGAATTGTTGGACAAAGAGTACATCAGATCGAGTGTCTCACCTTGGGGAGCGCCAGTCCTCTTTGTGAAAAAGAAGGACGGTACTCTAAGATTATGTATTGATTATAGACAACTGAACAAAATGAGTATTAAGAATAAATACGCCTTACCAAGGATAAATGATCTGTTCAATCAAGTGGGGGGGGGGTGAAGATCTTTTCAAAACTTGATTTATGATCCGGTTATCATCAAGTTCGGATAAAAAACAAGGATATAAACAAAACAACATTTCAGACAAGATACATACATTATCAGTTTGTAGTCATACCTTTCAGTCTCACTAATGCCCTAGCCACATTTATGTGCCTAATGAACAGTATTTTCAGTGAGTACCTGGACAAGTTCGTTGTAGTATTCAATGACAATATCCTATTCTATTCAAATACGGAGGAGGAACATGAGGAACACTTAATAATAGTGTTGTAAATTTTAAGGAAGAACAAATTGTATGCCAATTTCGATAAGTGTGACTTCTACCAGAAAGAGGTACAATATATTGGACATATAATTTCAGCAGAGGGCATTTTCGTGGATTCGAAAAAGACAAAACCCATTAGGGAATGGATGGTACCTAAATTTGTAGCGGATATGCAGTCGTTCATGGGAATCACTAGATAGTACCGCCGGTTTATAGAAGGGTTTTCCAAGATAGCGTACCCTATCACATCATTACAAAAGAAAGGAACCAGGTTTAACTGGTTAGATAAATGTCAAGATAGCTTGAAGAAACTAAATGAGTTATTGGCAATGACACCCATATTGAAGGTAGCAGACCGAGATAAAGACTTCACTGTATGTGTTGATGCCAGTAAGGAAGGACTAGGTGGTGTCCTGACCTAGGAAGGACATGTTATTTGCTATGAGTCCCAGAAATTGAAGAAACGCGAGTGAAATTACATCACTCATGACTTAGAATTAGCAGCAGTGATACATGCCTTAAAGATGTGACGACACTACATAATGGGCAAAATATTCTTATTATTAACAGACAATAGCAGGGTAAAATATCTATTTAACCAACCAGATCTTAACGGAAGGCAAGCAAGGTGGTTAGCCTTCTTAAGAGAATTCGACTTCGAGGTCAGACATATCAAAGGCAAGGAAAATAAGGTAGAAAACACTTTAAGTAGAAGAATCCATGGGTTATTTGAGATGAATGTTAGCAGGGCAGAAAGTGATCTGGAAGGAAGAATAAGAACAATAGGTGTTGATGATGAAAACTATACTAAAATAAAGATAGAAATACCAAACAATACTACAAACTCATATCTAAGTATCGACGAGAAGGGACTGTTACGGTTTAAAAACAGACTTTACATACCAGATTTAGCAGGATTAAAATTGACAATCTTGGACGAAGTACATAAAAACCCATATTTTGGCCACCCAGGTTACTAGAAAACGATAGAAACACTGAGGAAAATATTTTATTGGCCTAACATGAAAGGAGAAATAGGAGAATACTTGGCAAGCTACCAAGATTGTTAGCAAGTTAAGGCCGAGCACCAGCATCCAGCCAACCTATTACAACCATTGCCAATACCAGAATGGAAATGGGAGAGTATATCACTCGACTTTATAACAGGTTTGCAAAAACTCAGAAACAAAATGACTCTATCATGGTTGTTATCGATAAACTCAGTAAGTCTGCACACTTTATTCCTATAAAGTCTACTTTTAAATCTATAAACATTGCTGAAATATTCATGAAAGAAATCTTTAAACTGCATGGTATTCCAAAAATGGTGATTTTAGATAGAGACATAAAATTCACATCCACCTTTTGAAAGGAATTGTTTGCAGGGCTCAATACCAACTTGAATTTCAATAGAATTTATCATCCACAAATGGATGGATAGAACAAAGGACAAACCAGATCGTGGAGGATATGCTCTTCATGTATTTAACAACAAAACCGAACAAGTGGGAAGACTATCTGCACTTGGTAGAATTTTCATACAAGAATGGGTACCAAACTTCTGCTAACTTAAGCCCTTTCGAAATACCATACAACAGAAAATGTATGACTCTAATTAGCTGGGATAACCCGGCTGACAGACTCATGGTCAGACCCAAAATTCTCCAAGAAATGGAGAACATGGTTAGAAAGGTACAACAGAACTTGAAAGAAGCACGGGACAGACAGAAGATATATTAAGATCAAGAAGCTCGGGAATTTCAAACAGGAGACCATGTTTATTTAAAAGTGAAAGCCCAAAAAATCTCATTGAAGTTAGGGAATTGTGCCAAGTTGGCACCCAGGTTTTATGGGCCCTTTGAGATACTAGCTTGAATTGGACCTGTAGCATACCAACTTGCACTTCCAGCTAATCTAAGAATTCATAATGTATTTCATGTTTCATTGCGGAAAAAGTATATTTATGACCCTACTCATATGATTGATTGGAACTTGGTGTAGGTGGAACCCGAAGGCGAGGTCTAGGTGGAACCCCTGCGCATTCTGGATGGGAGAGAAATAACACTTCGGAACAGAGTCGTTGCTCATGTAAAGGTGCAATGGAAGCACTTTAGTCCTAAGGAGGCCACTTGGGAATCAGAGGGAGATTTGTGGAAATCTCATCCAAACCTATTCTAGGAAAGGAACGAACATTGAGGACAGTGTTTTATTTAAGGGGGAAAGGATGTGACATCCCCCAAAAATAAAGAAATTGAAAAAATAATTTACAATCTAAAATTGCTGGAAATTCATTTTCGTTTTTACTAAATTCTGAAATTGGAAAATTTTTACCATTTATGGCAATTCCAAATTTCGAATTTTATAATTGTAATAAATGATTTGACTGTTGGGCAGAGATCTTATTTGTCCCAACTAGCTACTTGACTATGACACTTGTATGAAAAAGGAAAAATAGAATATTTTATATTGATTGCAGGAGGACAAATGGAGCAACCATGTTGAATTTAGCTAACCATGACTCCATGAGTGGGGAACACATTGGAATTAACTCTGGGCTGATTGTTACAAGTGGAAAATCAGTGATTTGGCCAATAGCAACCCCTGAAAATCAGAGATTTAGAAAGCTGTGAAAATTCCCCAAGAGAGGGAAAAAGTCCTAGGCAAACTAATAAAAGAGCATATGTGAGGAGGCAGGACATTGCCAAGTATGTTGGGGAAAGAAGACTATGAAATTTTGTTCTTGTTGTTATGAGCACTACTGTGTGAGTGTGAGGCAAGGGGGATACTGATGGAATTCGAAGGACATTGTTGGAGAGGAGATTTCAATTCGCCCTCATGGACTCATGGTCAAGCTAGGGGGTGAATCAGGCATGTAGATTGGCTATCTTGTTCTATGGTTGGGAGGAACGTGGTTTCTCCCTTCGTCTTCCCATAAATTTGGTTCAGATATGTAACTCTAGCTTATTCTAGTCAAATGTTATGTGTTGAAATCTGTTTACTTATATGTATGATTTTTCTGGTTGAATGTTGTGGGAAAGATCTAGCATTTTACATCATAATTATTGGCTAGAAATAGACCTTTTATTTAGAGGTAATGTTGGGTAATTACTAAGAATATTGGAATGAATCAAACAGTGAAACAAATTCTGTAAAAGTTACAAACCCCATAACAGATTCGATTTCAAATTTCCATTATCTTCTTGGTTAAGTCTGTCAAGTAAAATGAAATAAAATTGTTGTGTAAGTACTAGAAGCCATGTGCACCAATATCCGTGGCAAATTTTATTTTCCTATGGATGCTTCTAGTAAATAGTGAGCCACCTCGAATGAACATACCATTCATAATCCAACAAATATACCGTACAACATTGAAGTACTAGTCGATATACATATAAAGTGGTATAGTTATTTTTAATGAACTGATATATATGGATATATAGTGTAATGGACATTCTGCGATAGAGGAGGAATGACGCTAGCGTAAAATGTCCACACTAGAATCCTGTAGTACTAAGTGGATAGATAACCTTATAAGAGGGAAATTTTTATTCCAATAAAAGGAAAAAAACTCTTTGGACCCCATTACATGAAGGCTATATATATATATACATATATAATTCAAGATAGATATGAAAGTAAGTTCGGGATGACCCTGTTAATCAAAAACTTACCTAAGTTTTTGTCGTAATAACCATGCTACCATTTTCATGTGAGTAGACCTGTAGAGACTGATTTAATAATGGTAATAGAAACAGAAGGTAAATAGTGCAAGATACGTAAACCCAAATGAATAATGATGCCATAGAACTTTCTGGTGAATAGACCTATAAGGACTTATTCAACAATGATAACTGAAATAGAAGGTAAATAGCTTGTGATGTGTAAGCCCGAAACAAATTTTTACATGAAATTGAGCATAAACGAAATCTGGGAATCATCCCCCATTTTGTTTCTGGGAAAGAACAAAACCCTTAGGCGTATCACTGTGCATAGCCAAATCATTTCAGGAAAAGAACTGTACATCCAATAATAAGATTCAATTTTGGAAACAAAAATAGCTAGAATAGCCAAGAAAGAAATTTGAATCTATAGTACCAAAACCATTCTCGAATTATATATAGTTGAGTACTTCAGAATCCAAAATCCACAACAAATTAATAGACATTATATAATGAGCATTGTACTTAACAAAATGACTATCTAGTTATCAAAGTCCAACCAGGCGCAAGTTCTGCGGTGGTTCTGTATACCAGAATTATTTTATACAATTCAGGGCGTACCCCGTATCAACTACCACAAAACTTGGAATTTAATTCTCAGACATTAAGAATGGAACAGAGCCTGGACCAGCGGGGTTTGAAATCTTGAAATAACTTAGATAATGTGTTGTAACCCGAATACCTTTTTATGGAGTGAGGAGGGCGTCCCCATGCTTCGGCATGCCCGCACCTGCACAAAATAACGAGAAGCATTAGAACATAACCAAACAGGATAATATGTTTAAGTTACAGAACATAAAGTAAATAGAAAGTAGGTCGTTGAATACTTAATTGAAGCAGAGGATTTGTGCCTTCTTCCATCGTGCTACACTGCCTAGACCAAAAGGGGAAGAGGAGTTCATGCCTCCCTGATGGGTACCCTCGCACATCAAGGGGCCTATCATTAATAATAGGTACCAGTGCATAATCCAAAAGGTTATTACAGGAATAACAAAAAGAATAAAAGGTGTATAAATCAACATGGAAAATATAAAAACCTTTGAATAATTCAACCTAAATAGAAGAGATTAAACGCTTTCAGCCATTGGAAAAACTTCTCTTCTAATAAATGATACTAGCGAACACTATAGTCAAATACAGAAGATCATTGACACGCCAAAGGACTATCCAACGGAAGAAACCATGACCAATAACAAGGGCTTGACCAAATAAAATTTTGAGTACACTTTCATAACAGACGTTGTGATATGAGTAATGGCTCAGTCCCGATAGAATGAATGGTGCAGTAACAAGGGAAAACTAGGATAGGAACCAAACCCTTACCAAGAGAACCCAACTCCTTTCTACCACAGTACCCTGGAAGTAAGACGAGGATACTATCGAAGAACAGAGGTGTGCACAGACCTACATACGAGGAAGAATGATTTTAACGTGTAAATAAAAGAATAGCCAAAGGTAAACTTACCACACAGAACTGCTACCGAGAAGTGCCACCCAGAATCTCCATGCATCTAGAACAGGAAACTAGAACCCTGAATTCCTGGCCATGATGTTTAAGACAAACAAAGGAATGGTCTATAACATCTCCCCTCCTTCACAAAAACCTTAACTAGGGTGTGAACTAAAATGGCCTGAGACGGTGCTTTCTCTTCCACCCAAACCAAAACTTGAATGAGAGTGAAGGGAACGGGAGTAACCTCTGAATGGATCAAAGGGGAGGAGGTTTTGTGCTTAGACCATGTGATCATATGGGAGGTGTCGACATCTCCTTAGGGCATGCCAGTCAAGATTTGTATCAAGTAGCCATATTTCCCAGGTGCTTTAAATGTGCAGATAGGCCTTTAAGGCACAGGACTTTCCACCTGTATCAGCTGCTAAGAGCATTGATGGCGAGGCAACCGGATGGATTTCTCACTACATCGTTATATGTCGAATCCAACTACCTTGCATTAAACACCTGAGTTTGTTAGCCTTGTTGTTACCTAATGAGTGATATGTAATATGATCATAACCATAACCTCCACAAGATTAACCTTTTGTGCACTTTAGTTTCAAGGTGCAAGTTTAATGGCCGAGGTTAAACCACTATACCTTTGTTTTCCGAATAGGGTTAACTTCTCCTTGTATATTTTATAATGTTACATACATATATCGGATTGAACTTCTTAAGGCCTAACACCTCTAACCTCGCAATGTATGATAGTGACTCTAAGTAGTTACTTCTACATGACTTAAAGTGGCTTAGAAAATAAGATTGTGGATAGTATTAGGTTGCCATGAAACAAATGGTCCCTAGTTATGGACTTGTTGTTCATATACAACACTTTATTGAAAAGGGAAGCGATGACTTTATGTTAAATAGGATAGAGGAGCGAAACGCAATAATACTGATGTACCTTAGGGTAGACAAGTGACTGAAAAGCCTCAAGGAGACAAAAACAACTCAAGGTCCCCAAATAAAAAAAAATAAAAAAAATAATGTAAATTTTGTGGTACATTACAGTCCAAGTATGATTGTCTGGAGGCTTATTTGGTGTAGAAGTTCCCTTTTTTGGTGGCATGTTGGCCAAGTATCACTTTAAACCTTAATTTTGAGGTGGTTCTATTAGACAATCTTCCTTTTATTGTATCTCCAAAATTTTAGCCCGTATGAGAATGAAATTTTATTTTTTATAGGTATTTGATATTTCTTATCTTCAATGCCACAAGTCTGATAAAAATTGGATGTGCCAAGGGGAATTTACGACAACTTCCCCACAACTTGTGGATTTTTGGACATTCCAGGAAATCTCACTTGTATAGCGTGCCCTGCACAAAATAATTGATATAAAATTTTGAAACTCATACCAGAACTACTACGGTCTGTCCATTACACAATGAAACTTGTCTCACTCAATTTGGATACTCTAGGAAAAATTTATGATTGTTTTACCCAGAACACCTTCTTGAGACTAGTCAATAGGACTAGTTAGATACCCTATCTTCCACATGGTGTATATACAAATTTACGATGAACCAGAAGTTGAAATTGTTACCACAGATAGCTTACTAATTTATGAGGATAGTCTCCATAGGTCAGAATCGGAAACGTTACAGAACAAATTTTATAGTGAAAATTCCGCGATGACTCAATTTAGGATGATTCCATAACCCTATGTTACGAAGGATGTATCTATGAAATTATAAGGCCTCAGGAAATGAATTTTAACCCTACGTACCTTGATCCATCTACTAAATATCCTATAGTTCATTCCTTCTAAGTCATTGTAGAAAAATAGTTATAGCGAAAATTCCACGGTGTCTGAGATGTAGCAGCGAAACCCCAAGACCTTGAGCTATGATACCATATGTTAAGAAACAAATATCAATATAGCATAGAAAAACCTTAGAATAAGTACTCAACACCTTGAAGAAGAGATAATTTTAGATAATAAGCCTCTTCAAGGGGGCAACCTCCTTTTACCCCACATAAATGTTCAAGTATAAGATGATTCTGAATGAAAATGTCTCCTTGGTATATATAGGAGACTAGAAGGTATAATTACAACTAATGGAATCAAGATGACATAAATAAAATAACATTACTAATGTAATATGCCCCAATTAAGGGGTAATGAGCCAATATTAGGGCTTAACAGTATATGTGGAAAAATATTTTTTTTAGCTTTTGGAATTATAAAAAGGAGACTTCAATTCTGCATAGGATGAGGCAAATATTGCAATAAAAGATGCCCCAAATGTGTGAGGTAAAAGGAGTATATATGATAGATGAACTATATTATAATTCCCATAAGTGGAGTACTGGAGACCAAACTGGACGAACTATTTTTTCATAAGAATATTACAATCCAGAATGAATTTGTGAACATGGATATCAATTTGAATTACACTGCAAATCCATGTGGAAATATACCAAGCAGTTGTTCATGTCCATGAATAGGAAATACAAGGGTAGATACATGCCATAGGTTGTTATAGTCACTAACAAGGCTAGTGGAAAGCAGTCTCAAAATTAGTCTGAAGATATTTTTATACGATGAAGTACAATCTGATCTCCCACGATCATTGAAGTCATATAGGTATTGGTCCAATGAATGATAGAAACAACTCATGAAATATGTGACTATGAATTGATGTCTTCAATTCTTCTACACGATCTATCAAAGGTGCAAGTCTACATCATGTGAATAAAGAAGTTGAGGTCAAACAGAATGAGACTTTGTTTGATTACCAGTCATTAAGGCATATTGTTAACAAATGTGAGACATCCTATCGATGATGAAAGTAGGTATCAAGGGATCAAGTACATTCTTACAAGTGTGAATAAAGGAGGTAAGATCAAACACTTGAAGAATACATTGATCAACAGACATTGATGTATTCACAATTGTTGATGGCGAGAGAAACTGTCATTCATGACTGCAAGCCTCTAGGTACTCATAAGACTCTAAGTCTCGTTTCCAGAATATATGGTCCGAAGTTAATGGAAGGATACTCTCTCAAAGTAGTGCATTAAGAAATCTCTCATCAGTCAGAACAAGGTACAAAGCAATAGCTTGACGATTTGGAGGAAATCAGATGAAGAAAATGTTCACGAACCAACAACACTGTGCATCTTTTGCATAGAACATATGCAAGAAATCCATAGAAAAGACCCTTTGAATGGAAACCAATAAGGAAAACTCCAGACAAAGGAGGGGAAACCACCAATAAGCCTAATGGAATCTAAGACGCTACACGAATGCCAATGTGTGAATAGATTTCTTACCATCAAACACAATGGAAACCCCTCAATTAGGGACCAATGAGGAGATGTCGACTGTTGGGTTTAAGGTTACCTAGCCATAATGAAAGTAGGACCAGGGTGCACGATAGGAATATAACTTCATGTAGCTCTGAGACACATTGAGGGTATGGACAACATGCAAATTCAAGAGTTTTTAGAAATGGACGAAGATGATTATAGACATCCTTTAAATAAGAGAATGAGAAATATGGAAGACTCTGGCAGCATAGACTCAATGATGAAACTTTGTGATATAGGAGGCACCAATCACACTCTTGATAGGGTTTGTAAGATTAACCAGTTCAAGGATTAAACTCTAATTAATGTGATCATCTTCCTAAGGTCATGTTAGACCCAAGCTTTGTATCAAAAGTGGAATCAAAAAAAAATTCTTTGCTCAAAGGAGACACTACTACTACCAACATGAGATAATATTATTTTCCCACCCATATTTTTTTTTCATAGGAAAATGAATGCTATGATATAGAACAGGAAACGAGTTTGATGAGTAAGAAATTGGTTCCATCAATGGAAAATGATTATGCTCAATGCAAGGAGGAGCATCCATGATATGGACACTCATGGGAATATTTCATCATAGTGATGCAAAACCCCATCTCTCCCTCGGGCTACGCAACCTCACAGTCTAGGATCATTCTAATCAAGGATTTAGATTGAATCTTTGGGCCTCTACTATACCCAAAACCAATTTACACCGGTCCCCTTTCCTTAAAAGTGCAGGTTCTGTAAAACCCGTGGGCTCTCTTGGCCTCTTTGAAGAATTTAAATAATAGGGGATAGCTCCCCTCGCTAGGTCCTTTCCTTCAAATGACCTCGAGTTGTGTCCATGTGCCAACTCTAAGGGTGCTTCGAGACTTCGGCGTTCAACAGTTTTGAACGCTCCCAATCCATTTCTCCCAAAGTGCTCCATACCCGGAGTTACATATCGAGCACCACATGTTTCCCCGATCAATGGTCGATATCCATCCTTTACTCCACTTCGGATGACTTACAGTCAATGTCCCTTTGTGTTCTTTCTTTCAAAGTACCAATCCTCGAAAGTGACAGATCCTATGCCACATGTCCTATTCCAATGGATGGTCCTGATGAACTATGACACTCTGGAATTCAAGATTTCTCGTGCCTTTAGTCCTCAATTTTTCTGGAGTGACTTTCCTCTCGAGTAAATATCCACTCACCATGTGTCTATGTAATCAACGACTAGGTTTATTTTTTTTTCTTACCTCTTATCGCTTCACCTGACTTTCAATCAACACTCCACCTTCCCCTTTCTTCTTCCTTCTGAAGTCCTCAATATGTTGATGTGTGTCCCTCTCAGATCGATGATCATGATTTAATTCAATAATTTAGGCTTTAGGATTTTTGCAACCTCTGCTCTCTCTTTCCTTCGGAGTGTACAGCCTCTAAAGTGAGGGATCCTACGACACCTGTCCCTCTCGATCCGACAGCTTAAACAAACTCCGACACTCCAGCCTTCGAGAGTTCTAGCTCCTTCAACCCCACTTTCCTCCAAAGTGGCTATATTATGAAATGGAAGATATGTTGTCACCTGTCCTTAGCTGACAGATGGTTCAAATGAACTCTAGCTCTCTGAACTTTGGGATTTTTTGTTCAACAAACTCCTTTTTCTCTTGTAGTGACTTTTCTCCGAAATGGAAGATCTTCCAACACACGTTCATTTCCAACAGATGCTTCTGATGAAATCCGACACTCCGACCTTTGAGCGTTCTTGCACTTTTATACTCCAATTTCTCCAAAGTGAATTTCCTCCAAATCTTTAGATCTGTTGACACATACCTCTTGGCAGACAATGACCAATATCTACTATGGACTTTAGAGCTTCGATAATATTTCTCTCTCCTTATCTAAAAATTCTCAAAGTGCTTCTTCCCAGAGTTTCAGATCTTTCACCACATGTCCCTCTTAATGATGGATGGTCCCTATCCTCTTCGTGACTTAGAGACTTCATGGAGTCCACTTTTCTGTGCACTTAAAGGGTTCTGAGTCTGTGCAGTTTACCTGGATCCAACGAATGTTGCTCTTTCGTGCTCCGATCTTACAGATGGAGTCTACTTTTCTCCTCCATGTGCTCCTTCTTGATGTTGGACTGTGGTTTAATGACCTATACCTTCTCCTACAGTTGATCTAACAGATTCTATGGATTCTTCACTTGAGCTTAGAATTTCTTCTGATTTAAAAAAATTCATAAGTTCCAAAGGCTATGGCCTTTGTGATTCTACTACCAGTCCAATGACTTCGGTCTCATCCTATGCTATACCTCCTGAGGTTTCAAACCTAAAACAAGTTCACTTTCAGAACTCACCTTGCGCTTGTATGAGTGCTCACATGCTCTCAACACGTTTTTGAGTGTTGACCCAGTGAAATCTATACACATGGTCAGTGTGTTCCCTTCTGAGATTACAAAGTATTCAACAACTCTGTATTTCTTAAACTTTTCCAACACTTCGGAAGATGTTGGTTCTATGTACTCCTGGCACATTCTCAATGCCCTCCTGGTAGAGTTTACATAGTTTTCAGTAACTTTGGCTATGCTACTCTACATAGTCTTTCCTCAAGACTATTTAGTAACCTCGAGGTTCCTTCATATTTGGTGAATATTCTGGTGTTCCCTCCTCACATGTTATTCTCTGAAATATCAACAAAGATTGCAAACGTACTCCTTGTGTTGGCTCATAGAGATTCACTACTCTGGTGTGCGGTCCTTACAGGAGCCTAAAGAAGACAAAACTTCTCAGTAACACAAACATAGAGAATTATATCTTCTCCTGCAGATGAAAACTATCACAAATATCTATTGCATACATAAACACATAGAGATATCATTCATAGAACATAGATAACACAAATGGATACCATATGCAGGTAAACCTTCTTTCTTTACATTGAGATGAATGTATGTTTACAAATGTGTATAAAGACTAGACTACAACATAGTCTCAGTTCTTTCTCCTCTCCTACTCATGAGCTTCTAAGATTCTCAGTCTTTCGTTCTAAGTATCGTTTCTCTCTCTTTTATTTTTACAAGAGGGTTCCTCGAGATTATCCTATTCACTTCCTTAGCTTCATCATTGTCTCAATTAAGACACCTTATCCCTATGTCTCATTACAATGAATGAAAATATAGACCTAACTCAGATACAGACCTGCTTATATTCAACCATTAAGGTGACCCTATCGACTACCTATACAAAGTCATGGCTTGGCTTTACTCAACCTTACAACATAAATACGTATAAGATCATATTTTAAATTTAAAAATGGGAGATTTGGTGCCTCTCCCTTTCTCCAATGCACACCTATGTATTGTCTTCCTAGCACATCTGTTGATGTGGAAGGATGCTTCTGCATCATACTCCATTGATGTGAAAAATTCATGAGTTTCTACTCATGAGCTCCCCAACTCTGTTGAAATCCTCCTGGATCCCAAACTTCTTCTTGGAGTTGTCCTCTTGCTCCTCTGCTATGTTGTTGTTGCTTCCCTATTTTTGTTGTAGGTTTTCTGGTATTCAGCTTCCTCCTACTGACATTCTCCTCTCTTGATCTCACCATTAGCTCCCTGATTTATTTTATTTCTCTGTCCATCTTGTCTATTGGTTGACTCCCTCCATGAAGTATACTTTGTTGCACTTCCTTCTATTGATCAAAGGGTAGATCTTGATATCCCATGTTGTCTTCCCCTCCTGTGGAATTATCTTTCCATTCCTCTGCAGGTTCATTTTTTAAGATCCCCTCACTAATCTTATGATCAAGTATCTTTGTTGACATATTGGATTCTGCCATTTCTTCTGTTCACAATCTCCCAACTTCCTCCATTTGTTCCTATAGCTGGTATGATCCTCCATCTTCCTCCAAATTAACATGTTGGATGTGTCTGCTTTTTGCTATCAAACTTTTCTCCGGATCTTCAAATTATTCCCAAAGATAAAAAAAATCCATGTTGTTTGTTTCTTCTTCTATTGTAGGGTTTAATTCTGCAGTCGTCTCATGTTCATCTTCCTGAATGAAAATTTTCAGCAACTATGTTGAATGCTCTTCTGCTTCCCCTAAGTGGGAATACTTCAGTATCTACTCCATTCCCTCATTTATGACATTCTTCTCTAGTTTTCCTTCTTATATTGCATCTAAAACAGATATGGTAGCCTCTGATTGACTGCTTGGCAGGAATATTATGATTCCTCCAATGATGAAAATGCACCTATAATATTCCTATTTGATGGTGGAACTATTTAACTTCTCATCATATTCATTCACATAGTCAACAAACCCACATGAATATCCATACACATGAAGCCTTCCTTATGCCTCCCTGCCACCTGTCAACATTCTTTATTGATATGAAATCTCCTCTGAGCTACTAGGACTTTTAGACAGTCTCATTCTAATTCCCTTCTGACTAGACAATCTAGGATTTCTCCCCTTCCCTCCTAGGAATCTATGAGATCTTCAACTGATCTCCTCTCATTTCCCACATTGCAATATGAATTTTCACTTCTTCCCTCCTAACAGTCTATGATATCCTCAATTTATCTCATCTCATTTCCCACCTGGAAATTTGAAAATCCATATCTACCTTCCTAGAAATTTATGGTAGCTTTAATTAATCTCCCTTCCTCATTACTGAGGATTTTTCCAGATTCTGGACTACAAATGAAAACCAACTCCTCCGCTGTGTCACTAAGATTTTCAACATGCATAAGCCACCTTTCAACACATTTTGTTTTCCTTTGGCTAACAACTTTTGGACAGGCCACTTTACATTCCTCTTCAAGGGCCATTTATATGTACAACCTCCTTATGTTGCTTGCTTCATCTTCAACATCAGTTTTTCTATCTCTGCTCCCACCTTCTTGATCTCTTTATATTTATGTGGGTGGTCTTATCCTTGACCACACCTATGGCCTTTAGTAGCCATCTATGTCTGCCTTACCCGATAGAAATTATATCGATCACTCTTCAACTAAGAGCATATCCAACTTCCTCTTGTAGCCCACCTCATTGTTCTAATTGACTGTTTCACACTTGTAAACAATCACACATAGAGTAATCAATACTTTGTCTTCTTCTTCACCTGTTGTCCACAGATGAAATTTAGCTTCTGATACCATGTGATGTTATCAACCTATCTCTTATCACCTTCTCACGTTTTCCTGCGATCTGCAGACAAAATTCATCTTTGATACCACTTGATGCAAACCCCCATCTCTCTCTTGGGGATACATGAACTCCCGATCTAGAATCATTTGAATCAAGGAGACCGTTGACTCTTTAGGCATGTTCTAGACCCCAAAACCAATTTACATAGGTCCCCTTTCCTTCAGTGTGTAGGTTTTGTCTAACTCACAGGCTCTCCTATCCTCTTTGAGTAATTTAAATAATAGGAGATAGCTCCTGTCGCTAGATCCTTTCCTTCATATGACCTTGGGTTGTTCTTAGGAACCAACTCAAAGCATGATTTTTTACTTTAGTGTTCGAGAGTTTCGAACACTCTAAATCCTTTTCTCTCGAAGTGCTCCATACCTAAAGTTACCGATCGAGTGCCACGTGTTGCCCAGATCAATGGCTGATATCTGTCCTTTACTCCACTTCGGGTGAATTGCAGTCAACGCCCCTCTGCATTCTTTCTTCCAGAGTACCAATCCTCCAAAGTGACGGATCCTCCACCACACATCCTGTTCTAATGGACGATCCTGATGAACTCCGAAGCTTTAGCCTTTGAGAGTTCTCATGCCTTTACTCCTCAATTCCTCCAGAGTGACTTTCCTCCGGTGTAAATCTCCACTCTCCATGTGTCTATGCAATCAATGAATAAGGTTTTTTTGTTTTTCTTCTTACCTCGTAGCACTTCCGATGAATTTTGTTCAATGCTTCTCCTTCCCCTTACTCCTTCCTTATGAATTCCTCAATCTGTTGATGCGTGTCCCTCTCAGATCGATGGTCATGATTTACTTCAACAGTTTAGGCTTCGAGATTTTTGCAACCTCTGCTCTCACTTTCCTCCGAAGTGTATGAACTTCGAAGTGAGGGATCCTACGATACTTGTCCCTCCTGATTTGATGACTTAAAGGAACTTTAAAACTTTGGCTTTAGGGAGTTATGGCTCCTACAACCCCTCTTTCCTCCTAAGTGGATATCTTCCAAAATGGAAGATCTGTTGACACCTATCCTCAGCTGACAGATGATTCGGATGAACTTCATCTCTCCATATTTCAGGAGTTCTTATTCAATGCACTCCTTTTTATCCCAGAGTGACTTTTCTCCAAAATGAAAGATCTTTTGCCATGCGTCCCTTTCAAATGAATGGTTTCGATGAGCTCTGACACTCCAAACTTCGGGAGTTCTCACACCATTATACTCCAATTCCTCTAAAGTGAATTTCATCAGAAGATTTAGATCTATTGACATATACCTCTTGGTGGCCAATGACCAAGATCTACTTCGGACTTCAGAGCTTCGGTGATCTCTCTCCCTCCTTGTCTGGAAAATCCCAGAGTTCTTCTGCCCGGAGCTTCAGATCTTTCTCCAAATGTGCCTCTAGACGATGGATAGTTCATATCCTCTTCAGGACTTTGACAAGTCTACTCTCCTGTGCACTTAAAGGGATTTGAGTCTGTGCACCTTGCCTGGATCCTACAGATATTGGTCCTTTGCACTCAGATCATACAGATGGAATCTACTTTTATCCTTTGCATGCTCCTTCTTGATGTGGGACTATGGTTTAACGACCCATAACTTCTCCTATAGTTAATATAAGGGATGCTATGGCTTCTTCGCTTGAGCTTAAAATTTCTTTCAATTTGGGAAAATTTGTAAGTGTCAAAGGATATGGTCTTTAATATTATCCTACAAGTCTAATGACTTCGGTCTCATCTTATGCTACACCTCTTAATATTTTGAGCCTAAAAAAAGTTCACTTCTAATGCTCATCTTATGCTTGTTTGAGTGCTCATACATTCCCAACACTTGTTTGAGTCTTGACCTAGTGCACTCTATACACCTTCTCAATTTGTTCCTTCTTGAGGTTACACAATATTCAACAACTTTGTATTTATTCAAATTCTCCAACACTTCGGAAGGTTTTGGTTCTATTTACTCCTCGCACCTTATCAATGCCTTCCTGGCAGAGTTTTTAGAGTTTTCATTAACTCTGGTTGTGCAACTCTACATAGTCTTTCCTCCAGAGTATTCAATAACCCTAAGGTTCCTTTTGAGTCTATGAATAGTTTGGTGTGCCCTTCTAGCACATTATTTTCCGAAATCTCAATAGAGTCTAGATACACACTCATTACGTTAGGTCATAGAGTTTCTATACTTTGGTGTCTACTCCTTGCACGAGCCTAAAGAACACAAAACTTCCCAGTAACACAAAGATGGATAATTCCACCTTCTCCTGCAATTGAAAACTATCACAAACAACTATTTCATACATAAACACACACAAATATCATTCATATAACATAGATAACACAAATGGATTTCATATGAAAGAAAAACTTCTTTCTTTGTATTGAGATGAATGTTTGTTTACAAATGTGTATAAAGACTAGACTACAATAGAGTCTTCATTCTTTCTCCTCTCCTACTCTTGAGCTTCTAAGATTCTTAGTCCTCCATTCTAAATCTTTTCTATCTCTTCTTCTTTTTTGACAAGAGGGCTCCATGAGTTTATCCTTTTCACCACCTTAGTGCCATCACTCTCTGAGTTAAGACACCTTATCCCTACGACTCATTACAATGAATGAAAATATCGACCTGAGTTGGATCTAGACCTTATTACAGTCAACCATTAAGGTGACTGTATCCACTACCTAAACAAAGGCATGGCTTGGATTTACTCAACCTTACAACATAAATTCGTATAGGATCATATTTTAAATTTAAAAATGGTAGAGTTGGTGCCTCTTCCTTTCTCCAATGAGAACGTATGTGTTGGCTTGTTGACACATCTACTAATGTGGAAGGATGCTCCTCCATCACGTAGCATACAGTTTGTCAAAATGAAAAGGATATAAAGAAGGCTCTGCTTGGTTGATGATGCAAGTTGGTTGAGATAATAGGCTTATAATGAAAAAGAGGGAACTAGAAATAGGCTCAATACTGAAATCGATAGGATGAGATGCAATTGCAACTTAATTCCAAGTAATATCCTTTTTCATAAATTGAGTCTACTTGGTCTGAAAAAAGGGTTAAACTTATACCAAATAAACATCCTTTCAAATCCATTTTATGAGTGTGAAAGAGACAAGTTCACTCGGAAATATTTTCTCTTTATAAGTAAGAACTGAGGTTCAAATGAAAATTCATATTAGATATAAGGGGCTCCCAGTCCTACGGAAAAATATATGCATGGTTACCGAATGGCACACAGGGTCTAACTAGGGAAATCATGTTTGGTAAGTCTTGACCAGTCAATAATGACACTTCTAGTAGCAAAAAGAAGGTTTCATGTCGCTACCAAATGGGTTTATACCTTACGCATACAAATTGCAATTATAGTATAATGCAAGTGTGAAAATGGAGTGATGACCTATACTATATGTTGGTCAACGCAAATACCTTCCAAAGTCATGAATGGGCGACATGACACTAGAAAACCACAAGAATCCATGGATAAAACCACCAAAACAAACTCCATCAACTGCACTATTAGTCCACTAGGCCAAAATATTATCAAAAACTATGTAAAGTGGGTAAAAGTTTTCTATAAATAGTGACAATAACCAATTTTACTATACCATTAGTATTTTTTACCCAAATAGTGCATTTTGGACCAAATCGACCCTGATCTTCAACTACCGATTGCAGGAGCTACAAGTGATGAAATTGACAACCGTTTGGGTCAAGTAAGTCTTGTTGCCCTTCTCTTCAGTTATACTGGTTTAAAATTTTAATCCAGGATTTAGTTTTTTTGTATTCTAATGCGTAAATTAGAAACTAGGGTGTATGCGAGTGGTAATTCATCGGGTTGCATATACGCAACCCTATACGTGACTGTTATCAAAATAGACCTCATATATGTAGCCCTATACATGAATCTGTAAACTACATCTCACATACAAGTCCATGAGTTGAATTTTTTAAATGATATTGACTCAAAATTTGATTTTAAACTTGTAGGATGGTGCTAAAGTGGAGATAAAGAGAACATGAATAGTTTTATGCTATAGTAGAAAGATATCTAGGGGCCCAAATGGAATTAATACTATGCGAGATATATATATTTTGGTCTCTCAAAGGAATGAAGTCTCAATTATATATGCTATATGGCTATATATGCTGGTGAACTACTGGGATCTAGATACAGAGGCCTTCAATATCGATGGGAAACCATTGAGGATTAAAGTCAAGGACATATACTTTCTGACAGGATTATCATGCTGGGGTGAGGTGGTGAACCTCAAATCCTGGGGATATAAGAGTGTCATGAAACTAGAGGAATACATATCCGCTCACTGTGTTGCAGGGACCAAGAAGGTAGGGAGCCAACTCCCGATCAGAGTGATCAACAACTTGGGTCACAAGATCATTTTCCTATTGTTTCCATAGATCACAGCGTCAACCTCGTTGCATCAGGCGTTAAGGCCACTTATGGTCTACTCAGTGGAGTGTTTGCAACCCATAGTTTATGATCGGTGCACCTGATTGTTGGCCAACATGAAGAGCTAGTTGATAGACTGCAAAGAAGGTAGAAAGAGGAAATTTAGGTTCGTGTCTATATTATGTAGTTTTTTCTTCGAGCGGGTTCTAGGTGCACGATAGGAATACAACTTCATGTAACTCTGAGACACACCGAGGGTATGGCTGACATGAAAATTCAAGAGTTCTTAGAAATGCCTGACATAGGCTCATAGACATGCCTTGAACAAGAGCATGAGACATATGGAAGACTCTGGTAGGATAGACTTAATGATGAAACTTTGTGATGCAGGAGGCACCAATCAAAATCTTCATAGGGACTAGAAGATTAACCAATTGGAGGATTAAACTCTAAGTAAAGAGATAAAATTCCTAAGGTCGTGCTAAGCCCTAACTTTGGATAGAATGTGGACCCAAAAGTTTGTTCTTTTTCCAAAGGTGACATGATTGCTATGACCATGAGATAATATTGTTTTTCCACCCATCTTTTTTTGTTTTTTCATACGAAAATGAATGTTATAATACATAGGAAGAAACGAGTGTCACGAGTAAGAAACCGGTTCCAACAATGGAACATGCCTATTCTCAATGCAAGGAGGTGCATGTAGGATATGGACACTCGTGGGAATGTTTCCTCATAGCGTATAGAGTGTCAAGATGCAAAGGATATAAACAAGGCTCTGCTTGGATAATGATGCAAATTGGTTGAGATAATAGGCTTATAATGAAGAAAAGGGAACTGAAAATAGGTTCATTATTGAAAGTGAGAGGATAAGATGAAATTACAACTTAATTCCAAAGAATGTATTTTTTCATAAATTGAGTCTACTTGGTTTGAAAAAGGGATAAAATTATACCAAATAAATGTCCTTTCAAATCCATTTTACGAGTCTGAAAGAGACAAGTTCACTCGACAACATTTTATCTTTTTGAAAGAGTAAGAAAAGAGCTTAAAATAAACTCATGGGAGTGCCATAGGTTCAAACACAAATTTGTATTATCTATACAGAACTCCTGGTCCTACAGAAAAATATATGCATGGGCATCGAATGGAACAGAGGTTCTAACTAGGGCACCCATGTTTGGTAAGTTTCTACCATTCAATAACGACACTTCTAGTAGAAAAAAGAAGTTTTTGGGTCGCTAAGAAATGGGTTCATACCTAAGGCATACAAATTTCAATTATAGGATAATGCAAGTGTACAAAATGGAGCGATGACCTATCCTATGTGTTGGTCAATGAAAATACCTTCCAAATTCATGAATGAGTGACATGATGCTAGAAAACCACAATAATTCCTAGATAAAACCACCAAAACCAACTCCATCAACTCCACTATTAGTCCACTAGGGAAAAATATTATCAAAAACTACGTAAAGTGGGGAAATTTTTTCTATAAATAGTGACAATAACCAATTTACTATACCATTAGTGTTTTTTACCCAAATAGTGCATTTTGGACCAAATTTCCACAAATCTTCAACTAATTATTACGGGCGCTACGAGTGATGAAATTGACAACCGTATGGGCCAAGTATTATTTTCCTTCTCTTCATTTCTATTGGTTTAAAATTTTAATTTGGGATTCATTTTTTTACTATTCTATGGCGTAAATTAGAAACTAGGGCATACACGACCTGTAATTCATCGGGTCGCATGTGCGCAACCCTATACATGTTTGCTATCAAAACAAACCGCATATATAAAGCCCTATATGCGACTGTGTAAACTACCTCTTGCGTACAAGTCCGTGATTTGAATTTTTTAAATCATATTGACTCAAAATCTGATTTTAAACTTGTAGGATGGTTCTCTAGTGGAGATAAAGAGAGCATGAATAGGTTGATGTTGTAGTATAATATATCTAGGGGCCCAAATGAAATTAAAAAGAAGTGAGCTATATACATTTTATGTTAGATTACTAAGAAGGGGGGGTAAATCAGTAAGAGAGAAATTCAATGCTTTTTAACCACAACATTCAATTGTTATATCAATGTAGCATTATCATCCAATAGTTGCAGAGTAAATAAACAATGAAAAAATGAGCAATCATACACATACACAATACACCATTGTTTTTACGTGGAAACCCAAAGAGGAAGAAAACCATAGAATTATTTTTCTTATATGTCTTTAATAATTACATTCATTGGCTGCACCAACTTCCTTTGTTTTCCAGCTACAACTAGAAGGAGGCTCCAACCCCCTAGTTTCTCAGGGTACAATCTGAAGAAAGCTCCAACGCTCAGATTCACTAGATACAACCAAGAGGCTACAATCCCTTATTTTATCAGGTTACAACCTGAGGGAACATCCAACTCCCCAATTCTTTGGCTACAACCAAAAGGAGGATACAACCCCCTATGTTATTTGACTACAACTAAGAGGTGGCTACAACCACTTGCCCTTGCCCTGTCCAACCTCCCTGATGTATAATTAGAATGATGGAACCATTGTCATACTATCACTGTGAGATATATTGTTGTAAACCTGTACCAATCAACCTATAATCAAAATGTAACAACCTATACCAATAACATGTGCCAACATGTACTATACATCGACCTGTACCTCAACCTGTACCATAAAATAATGCATCAACACTGCACCAAACATGTACAAATAACCTATAACAATAACCTGTCCAAACAACCTGTAATCAATGTGTACCATAAACAAGTACATCACCCATGCACCAACCTTTACCTCAACCTATACCGTCAATGAGTGCATCAACCATGCACAAAATATGTACTAATAATGCATCAAATACACATAAACAATGACTCATAAAGATGTACCAATATCATCAACTATACACCTCATGTATGTGCCAACTCATCAAATACTTGTCTCAACCATGTACCCAACATGTACTTCAACCAAAATCCCTCATCAGTTTCATCATCCACATTTGATTTGTAACTCTGTAATATACCTAGGGCATATGATCCCATACCTTCAAACCTTCCTTATCTTTAACAACAAGAGACAAACATTTCATCAAACTTTACTTTTGTCTCACATGACTAATTTTGGATTAGTCAAAAACCCTAACTTGAAATAATCATAACTATGTACTTGTAATGAATAAAGATATGAAATTAAACAATGAACTTCAATCTATTTTATGCAATTCCTCCAGGTTTCACTATTTCGAACCTCTCAGAAAAGGAGTTATAGAAAACATGGCATACTTTGTTGAATCTTGTATTATCCTAGAGAAAGAACTTGTAGAGCGTGCCCCACACGGAATATTTGTTGTATGGATCTGAAAATGGTACAAAAAATACAACAGACTGTACTCTAACTAATAAATTTTGTCTTGCTAAATTTGGATCTGTTATGAATACGTTATGACGTTTTTACCCAGAACACTTGTTTTAGACTCGTTTCAGGACTAGCCGCAAACCTTATTTTCCACGGAGTGTAAATCCAAAAATACAACAACCCACAAGATTGAATTTTTATCATAGCTACTTGGATATGTTTCCTCAATGGCCTCCCAATTTCACGGTCTGAATCATTCTAAAAAAAAAATTATTGCAAAAATGGTGAGATGAGTTGTAAATAACATACCTTAGAAAGAATCATCAAAATAATTTATCCTCCCTTGAATTTCAGCCTTCTTTACTTCATATTACCTCTGAAATTTGGCTTAGATATCCTTTGGTTACCTCGGTCACTTGTAGATATTCAATATTCTCAAGTGTTATTAAAAATGAGAGACCCTTGCCTCTTATTTATACTTTCATGTAGCTTCCTGAAGGGGTTACCTTCTAACCATCTTAAACCGCTTTGCTTATTTGGGTGCTAACCCACTTCTAACCACTTGTCCACTTAGTAATTTACCCATTAAATTTATTATTTAAATAATTTATTTTGTATCCACTTTGACTTATGGTACAATCGTCAGTTCAC
The DNA here is from genome assembly GCA_000966675.3 of Picea glauca. NCBI lineage: Eukaryota > Viridiplantae > Streptophyta > Pinopsida > Pinales > Pinaceae > Picea > Picea glauca. Next base: position 703,199 of record JZKD02S1722139.1, read on the forward strand.
TTTATTATTTAAATTACCTTCTAACCATCTTAATCCATTTTCCTTATTTTAGGGCTAACCCACTTCGAACCACTTGTCGACTTAGTAATTTCTCCATTAACTTTATTACTTAAACAATTTCTTTTTGTATCCACATTGACTTATAATACACTCATCACCTCACTTTATTATTTAAATAATTTCCTCTTTCCAACCACTTTCACTACTTTCACCTTTTGGGGCTTCTAGATGACTCATGAGGGTTCTCCAACTTCACATGGCCATAGATCTCTAAGCGTGAGGAGTTATGTCTCGTTCCACATACCACTAGAAATGGAATTACATGTACTATCTAAATGGAATAGTCTTACGTGCAAATATATCACAACTCTTACCATTATCCATCAAACAAACTTTGGTCCATTACCCAAACCTTTGTGCTACCATAATTTGCTACCAAACTTTCTTCAAGGGGTGACATCAATCAAAACCAACCCAATTAATCAACATTTTGGGCTCTCAAATGAATTAGGGTTCAATTGAGACTACTCCATATGTTGGTGAACTACTAATATCCAAATATAGAGGCCTTCAATCTCGATGGGAAAACATTGGGTATTAAGGTCGAGGAAATATACTTTTTGACAATATTATCATGTAAGAGTGCGGTGGTGAACCTGAAATCCCCGGGAGATGGAAATGGCATTAATATAGATGAATACATATCTACCAGGCACTGAGAAGGTAGGGATCCTACTCGCGATCAGAGCAATCAACAACCTGAGCCTTAAGATCATTTACCTAGTGTTGGCACGGATCACAGGGTCGGCCTCATTGCATCAAGGAAAATTATGTTCTAATTGGTGGAGTGATTGAAACCCACAGTTTATGAATGGTGCACCTCATTATTGGCCAACATGAAGAGGCAACTGATAGACTGCAAATGAGGTAGGAAGGGGAAATTCAGGTTCATATCTAGATTATGTAGTTTTTTCTTCGGGCGGGTTCCAAGTGCACGATAGGAATACAACTTCATGTAACTATGAGACACACTGAGGGTATCATCGACATGCAATGTCAAGAGTTTTTAGAAATGGTCGACATAATCTTATAGACATCCTTTGAAAAAAATCATGAGACATATGGAAGACTCTGGCAGGATAGACTCAATGATGAAATTTTGTGATGCAGGAGACACCAATCAAAATCTCCATAGGGAATGGAGGATTAACTAGTTCGAGGATTAAAATCCAAGTAACAAGCTCAACTTCCTAATTTCATGCTAAAACCAAACATTGGATGACAAGTGGACTCAAAAGTTTTTTCTTTGTTCGAAGGTGACATGACTGCTACCAATATGAGATAATATTATTTTCCCACCCATGTTTTCTTTTTTCATAGGAAAATGAATGCTATGATATAGAGGAGGAAACAAGTGTCATGAGTAAGAAACTAGTTCTAGCAATGGAACATTCCTATGATCAATGCAAGGAGGTGCATGTAGGATATGGACACTCATGGGAATGTTTCCTCGTAGTGTACATGGTGTTAAGATGCAAAGGATATAAACAAGGCTTTGCTTGGCTGATGATGCAAATTGGTTGAGATAATAGGCTTATAATGTAAAAGAGGGAACTGGTAATAAGCACAATATTGCAAGCGAGATGATGAGATGAAATTACAACTTAATTCCAAAGAATGTCCATTTTCATAAATTGAGTCTACACGGTCTGGAAAATGGTTAAACTTATACCAAATAGAAGTCCTTTCAAATCCATTTTACGAGTGTGAAAGAGACAAGTTAACTCAGTAATATTTTTGATTTTTGAGAGAGTCGAAAAAGATCTTAAACCATACTCGTGGGAGTCCCTTAGATATAGTTCAACATGATTATATGTACGAAATGAGGTTTGAACGCAAAATCATATTAGCTACAAGGGACTCTCGATCCTATGAAAAAATATATGCATGGGCATCGAATGAGAGCTTATAAATAGGGAACCCATGGTTGGTAAGTCTTTACCATTCAATAATGACAATTCTAGTAGCAGAGAGAAGGTTTTTTGTCGTTAACAAATGGGTTCATACCTAAGACATACAAATTGCAATTATAGGATAATGAAAGTGTGCAAAATGGAGTGATGACTTATCCTATATGTTGGTCAACAAAAATACCTTCCAAAGTCATGAAAAAACGACGTGACACTAGAAAACCATAACAATCCATGGATAAAACCACCAAAACCAACTCCATCAACTGCACTATTAGTCAACTAGGCCAAAATATTATCAAAAACTTTGTAATGTGGGTAAAAGTTTTCTATAAATAGTGACAATAACCAATTTTACTATACCATTAGTAATTTTTACCAAAATAGGGCATGTTGGACCAAATTTCCCCCGATATTCCGGTACTGATTGTGGGAGGTACGAGTGATGTAATTGACAACTGTTTGGACCAAGTAAGTCTTCTTTCCCTTCTCTTTATTTCTATTGGTTTAAAATTTTAATTTAGGCTTCAACTTTTGAGTATTCTAAGGTATAAATTAGAAACTAGGGTGTACATGAGATGTAATTCATTGGGTCACGTATACACAGCCCTATACATGACTTTTATCAAAACAGACCATGTATATGCATCCCTTTATGTGACTGTGTAAACAACAGCTCATGTACAAGTCTGTGAGTTGAATTTTTTAAATGATATTGATGCAAAATTTGATTTTAAACTTGTAGGATGGTGCTATAATGGAGACAAAGAGAGCATGAATAGGTTGATGCTGCAATATAAAGAGATCCAAGGGCCCAAATTTCATTAAAAGGATGAGAGATATATACATTTTTGGATATGAAAGAAATGAGGGCTCAAGTGAGGCTACACCAGGGCTCAAGTGAGACTGCACCAATTCTAGCGAGGTTGGGTACCTCATGGTGAATCTCAAAAATAAAATATTGGATGTTGATCAAGACATCATGAACTCATTTTGTGTTCCCATCGGAGGAGGAGCATGGAGAGATGAAAGGAAAGTATCATGAATTGGGGCTTGTTGTACCAGATGGAGAGTTCCAAAGAGTAGTAGAACGAGAGGATGAACCAAAGAAAGTGCCTGGAGAATACCCCAAAGAGTTAACATGACAATAGAACCATTCGATCTTAGATCCCCAACCTATCAAAGTATGCTCACTATTTTGATCACTAGGGGAGGTTGAGCCCTGTGGAAAATTATTAGACCTGTCCATCTTGCTTTTGGTGATAGTACTTACAGTTCCAGTGGTGATTTAAACAGGAGGAATATGATCACCCATGCCTCATTTGGAGTCCCCTCTGGCGCGACATAGTGGATCTTGATTCCTATTACGACACCATCAATCAAAGAAACAATGCCAAACTAGAGGGGAAGTCACATTTTAAATGGACTCTAGGATTCATTATGCTATCATATCTCTTGTGCACAAAAGGGGGAGAGTTGTTAATCTCTCCACAAAATCAAAGTACTAGGAGTTAAGGACTATTACATCAACATTATTATACTGTGACCCACGACGAAGGTTTTTTTTTGTGAGTTTTTGAAAGGAGTGATACCAAAATCTTGTTGTGGAGATCTTCCTATGCTCCCACAAATGGGTTGACGGCTCTGTTGGTGGGTGCCTCAACCTCCAAACATCAAATAAACACCCATTATCATTGGGCATCACCCCATCTAAGGGAATAAGCTTCAAATAAATTCAATTGAATAATATTTTTTATGCTAAACACATGCAAAAAAGCATTTTTTCACTTTATATACTTTTTTTTTATAATAAACATTGTTTCTTAACATAAATTCAAGTCAACAATATTTTTTAATTTAAACACATGCATAAGACATTTTGTTCACTTTATATACTTATTTTTTATAAAAAACATTGTTTCTTAAAATAAATTCAAGCAACTATTGAGAGTTAGTGGTGACATCTTAGAAATCAATGTGTCATAAATGAGTTGGTTATTATGAAAATTACATCACTTGTCATAATATATTTTGTGGAACTATGAAGTCTCCACACAAGGGTTCAAATTAGACTAACTGTAAGTTGTGTTGGAGATATATCTGTGTGAAAGATAAATATATGTTTAACAATATTTTTTGTCGAAGATATATCTTTGCGA
>JZKD02S1722140.1:0-15283 GCA_000966675.3 Picea glauca
TTCTCAGCTTAAATCATGCATGCATCTTAATATCCAAAATATCCACTTTTTAAAGAAAAAACTTATAACTCCCTCTTCACTTCACGGATTTGCTCTTCCTTCAACTCCAAGCATGCAAATTATAAGCATGCAAAGCTCATGCAAATTCTTTTGAGAATGGATTGGACTTCTGCCAGTGCATGCAAACTATATGCAAAGCTTCATCAAAAAAAAATCGTGCTTTCCACGCATGCACTAGATCTCTAAAAAAACGATTTCGATTTGAGAATATTGCACCACTGTAACAACCCAGATTCGTTTTCAATCTGCATGAAATAGTTTTGATTTTCTTTTTAATCTCCACTGCAGCAGATACAAATTCAAACTCCATGCAGCCCTCACGGATCCACCTCACAGAACTCACGCAAGCCCGCGACTTAGCAAAGATCATGACCCAATGAAACTCTTCAACGGAATTTCAGTAAATGGAGGAATGCACTAGACGGATTTGCTCATGCATTTGATCAAATGTTTCTCACGCTATCCACGCCCTCTCCCCGTGGCTCTGATACCAAGATAAAATATGCGAAACAAACAACACGGTGAGGCTATGCTCACTTCTATATTATTCAATGAAGACGGATTACATCCTTATATAGGAAAAGACTCTACCGAGTCAGTTACATGCAAACCAAAGACAACTAGACTCTCAACTATGAATTGACTCTTAACACGCCTACAACTGACAACTGAAGCTTACAACTGCCGCTTACAACTGACGCTTACTCCATTATTTTCAAGTATCTTATGACTCTAAATTGTCATCATATGTATTGGAAAATTTCTTTTGATTCAATATGAATAACATTGAAACTGTTTTTTTAAGAAAAGAAAAAAACTAATATTTAGAAGCTAAAATACTTACAAAACGCCTCATTATTATCCTTTCTTCATGCTCACTTACCTAAAAAAAATAAAATGGTTTTATAACTGGGGAAGTTAAAAAAATTCAGCGTGGAGTACTCACCATTCGTTGCGCCCCATCCATTTGTTTTTGAAGCAATTCGCACTGAAAAAAAATAGTGTTCATGAAAGGTGGTTCATGCTTGAAAGAAATTAAAATCAGACGAACAAATATAATTACATTCACATAAACATGTTATCTTAGTTACCTCTCTTACGCGAGCAGATCTTAATCCCATTTCAAGTTTCTCCTGCAACGTCTGTAAATTTTCCAGTGTGATATCTTCAAGATCAGAGCCACCCATTTGCCTGGGAAAAATGGATATGGAAGAAATGAGATAAAATTACACAGAATCATATGTCCTTCATCAAAAAATTTGGTGGCAGCAAGTAATCAAACTTAAGAAATGATTTCCTGCTCTTACCTGCACATATGGTCGAGTTCTTCACATTGCTTTTTCAGCTCTGCGAATTCGCTCTGATCCGCCTGATCAACATTTCTCACATTTCCCATTCATCTTAGTATATAAACCCATGCAAGATTGAATTGATACAATTGCTAATAGCAAAGCATAATCACAGACATATTATATCACCTGATCTAGTAGATTGTTTTGGAAGGAAAACCTTGTGGGATCTAGAAGGATTCACTCCTGTTGTTGCTCAAGGCAATATTATATCACATGAGTTCATATTGGGAGGTTTAAAAATTCTAAACTATGAAAGCAATATATTGGGTACAAAGTACTTTTAATATATTAAAAACATATAGATATAGGGTGGGTTTAGAATTAGGCATTGGTGTGGGGGTGAGAATTGAGTATCAGGGGGTTATGTATTTGTTCTTCTTCCTCTTCGTTGTTTAATGCCCATAACCCTTTCTGTGACATCAATATGATCTCACATATGCAACAATTTATGTAGTTGTTTGGGCATTACATGTTTCAATATATCCTCCAAGTTTCCCATATCAATTTGTTGTGTGTATTCTCCCATCAAACTAGGACCCTTTGAAATCAAGGATTCAAGCAAAAAAATCATTAGAAATTGATGATTTGACTAAGACATGAAAAAGATACCTCGTGAAAGGACTTTGTAATGAATCCCCATTATGTAGAAATAAATAAAGGGTCATAGACTATGTGCGTGTATCATCTGGAAATTATTTTTCCCCACCCATTGAGTGTGATGTAGATAATGATATAATGATGACTCAAAAACCAACATCTTTGCTACTAGTCACTTTGCTCACTTGCTTCTTTGGGAAAGAGAAGAAGATGTATTATTTGGGTAACTTGGACCCTTTTGAAGTCATTGGATAATGCAAATAAATTAATGTTGTTAGAATCTCCATTAATCTTCTATTAGCTTGTTGGTTAAATTAAAATAAGGAAGAAAAAAAGGATAAAAAAAGGTATACCATCAGTTTGCATAATCCTCACCCATGGCTTATAAGGTATTCATTAATATCACATGAATGCATGTCTTTTGTCATAGATTCACTGGGTACTAAACCCCATGTGGTGACATCCCCACTCTTCCTTGGAATAACTAGATGGAAGGTAGCTCAATTGCTAGCCACAATAGGGGTTGGTAACCTTGAGGGACTCTCCCAGATTTGAACATGTGACCTAAGGCCTCTCTATTGACAACATGCCTTGGGTGGATGGTTCAATTGATTAAGCTACCCCTTGGGGCTAAAATGTTCTTAAAATGAGGAGGGTGCAAAACTAGGATTTTCTAGGAGACCTCCCATCCTAGTACCACTCTATCCAAAGCACACTTAATTGTGGAGTTTTGATGGGAAGCTGTTGCATTAACATCGGTATGATCACACCTTGTGCCTTCTTATATTTAACTGTAAATACATAATTGTAACTTGAAGTTGGATTGCTTCTTTATATGCTTGCAGTGTCCCCATGTACTAAATGTTAGTGTTTGATAGTGCCATATTCAATTTCTTTTGAACGATGTCAAATATGTTCAAAAGACATGAAAAACATGTATTCCATTGTCAATCTAATGCTTTCTTGATTTGTTAAGTTTATGAGTTATGTCATAATTGTAAGAATGTGTATGTGAAATAAAACCTCTATGATTTGTGTAGTGGTTGTGCATTTTATAAGCATACTCCTATTATGATAAAATTACTATCAAGCCATTGTTTCACACATCATCAAAAAAATTCTTACATATCTTCTGGTTAAGGGTCAATCTCATATAAATAATGATATGGAAGACAATTTATCCATAACAAACTAGTTGAATTGTTTGATGAATAAATTGCCAAACTTATTGAAAAATGGAAAATCTAAACAAACGAGTTAGCCACATCCCTCTAATGTTCCACACTTTAACAACTAAAATCACAACACTATCAAGTACTCCCTAAAAACATTAAGTAAACCATTCCATTCTAAAGTTAATCAACACCCCTCCTTTATGATTGCCAAATTTGGGATCCTCTCTCCAAGTGGAGACCAAGGTCAAAATTCCATACTTTGATGCTCATATGTACCCCCAAGTGTGTGTGTACATTGGTTTCCTCTCTCTCGCTACCTTTGGAAAAAAATGATAATCTATCAAGGATCTCTTAGACACATTAAATAACATAACCTTAGTTTTACTAAAGTTCATATTTGTATGTCTAAGGTCATGAAATTTGTCCAAGGAATTTATACAACTTTGAAGCCCCTAAGGGGAAGAGGAAAGAAGGATCACATCATCAATAAATAGAAGGATGGAAATTGAGACACGGTGTAGAAGGAAATTGTTTCCCTCCTAGGTGTGACTATGTTCTCTAAGTAAATATTTCAGCTTGTAAATGTAAATTCAAAATAAGGTTGGAGAGAGGGGGAAACCTTCTTTAACACAGTAACCAATGGCCAACTCATAAAGCCTCATAATAACAATTATAAGAGTCTCAAAGATACCAATATTATGTAGCCTATGGAAAACCAACTACCTTAGAACAAAGTTGGAGGCCTTCTTGAAATCAACAAAGTAACAAAATACCTATGAAGAGCATTATGTTGCATCATTAATAATAGTTTGGAGAATAAATATATAATCAATTATTTCACATTATATCTAAAAACCTACACATCCTTTAGCTTTAACGTTCTTCATCTCAAAGTGATAAAAATCCACATGTTAAACACATTGGCATAGAGTTTGGCAAAATAATATCTAATCATGATGCTTCTATAATTGTTAGGATCCGAAGGACCACCTAATTTGAATATTGGGAGAATGATATGTTGGGACCATGAAGAAGGAAACCCAATGGAAACAACATGATTTAAAATATCAATAATGCCAAAGTCAAGGGAGAGAATACCATGGTTTAGGAATTCTACCTAAAATCCTCCCTCATTGGGATCCTTAATGTCTCTAGGAAAAAATAGGTGACGAAAGGAGGGAAGGGAGGTGATATATATTGATAATTGACTCAATACACCATCTAGAGAGTTCGTCGTATGTTAGAACAAGGAATGTTGACTTGTTGGAAAGAGGGTTGGATTTCCTAGGAAGGAGAGTACACCAAAAGGATCTCATGGAACCTCCCTATGTTCTTATAATAAATGAAACGCCATAAGAAAAGGTGGTCCTCTAACAATCTCTTGAAGGTGACACAACCAATAAATCCTCTTTGATCATAGAATGTGATGATCAATCTCAATCCAAAGATGAGAGAAAATCCTCCACTAGACTATAGGAATGCTAAAATTATGCATCCAATGTCCATGAGTATACTCAGGCTTGACAATGAGACCACCAGTTAGTTGCATGGAGTGCTTGAAGTAGAAACACACCTTAGAACTAGAACCGAGGGCCTTGGGTTTTTTTCTTCTTCTTTTTTTCTTTGGAAGGGGGCATGATTTCAAATTAAGTTGAATGGACTATCCATAAATATTATCTTTAACCACTTTATTCAACCCTTGCTTTGAGCTAGGTAGGGGCCTAGAGGCGGTGACATGTATACAAAGATTACCTAAAATTTGGGAGGTGATAAATAGAGATGTCCATGAATTGAAGAAACAAAGAGGACTGAGTCAGAGAACCAACACCACCTCCACCTAGCGGGGGGGTTGTGGAATTAATCTCCTTTGATGAACAAAGAGCTCTAGATATGATATATCTTCCCTGCCCACCACCACCCCACCCCAAGGCATAGTCTCCCAAAGTATAGATCTTATGGTGGAAGGAGAAAAATCTAATAATAGTCTTGAATGCAAGGGATGGGAACCAAACCCCTAGATGCGGGTGTCACCCCCGTCCACCTAGTGGGCTCCTCAAGTCCCCTCAGCACGTAAAATGAAAACTGGGTGTGCTCCACCTCACCCCCTGCTCATGTGTATTAAATGTCCTCCAGTCCCAAGACGTTGTTCCATTACTCCTCCCATGGCTCTCACTCCCCACCTGCATGGCTACTATACGTAGCGCCAATCCATGCGCTTGCAAAGGTTGGTAACATTAATGGTGCAAGATTTGACTCCCACCTCCTCTTGGTGCCTATCACTTTGCTAGTTGTGACCTCTCTTGTCATTCTTCTTTTGTCTCCTCCATGAGATGGCTCTCTTCTCTCCACAGGTGGAATCTCTCTACTCTTTTCATACGGTGGTAGCACTCCTCCCTTGCAGTTCCTAGAAAGCACAATTCCTCTCTCATGCCTCCCCACAAGCATGCCACACCCACCTTGGGGCGAAGTGGTCATAGTGGGTGAGCCTCCACAATTCCTCCTTCACCCATCCTGGCCAACTAGGACGACTAAAACCACTCAGTTCCTGATTCCCTGCGGAAAATTCTAGACGATTGGGAAGAGGAGGTTTTAGGCTCCCTCCCATCATCCCATCGCACCTCTAGGAACCGTCGCAGTTACTGGGTGGTAAAAAACCTTCTCACTCGCACCCTCCTTAGCCTCTCGGGCATCTTTCTTTATATCCCTCCCAGCTTGCCTTGCTCACCCCACTCCCCCATCGCTTGACCTCCTCCTTCAGCTCCTCCCTCCTCCCTCTCCCGTCACCCATCCTCTTCCTTCCGTGGCCCACCCTAGCACCTCGACACCTCAGGAGATTGCCAACAAATCAATCGCTGCAACCACTCCAGGCAAGAACAATTCGTTGGTGGATCCCTTCATCAAGAGCACAGGCCTCCCAGTCAAGGATCCAAGCTTGGACAACTCCAACTCCCCTAGTGACAACAACAAATATTTCGATGCCTACCCCGTTGTAGAAGAAATTCCTCTCGATGGCCCTCCCATCGTGACCGGAAAGCACTCTTGATGCTCAGGCTTCTATTCTTTTTTCATTCTTTTTATCTGTAACTCTCAAATTTTTTTCTGGTCTTATGTTAGCAAGCAAATAGACAAATAGCTCTAAGATTTTTTGTAAGCTTGGTTTCCCACTAAAGGGAAATCAAGATGATCAAGTCTCTTCCCAGCCTGGTTTCCCAATAAGGGAAGGCCTAGGTTTTTTCCATTCCTAGGGAAAATCATTGTGACCTTCTAATTGTATCTCTAATGTATTTTTAATATATTAGTTCTAGAATTTACAAAAAAAAAAGGATGGGAACCAAACTCTCCCTAAATGATGGCCCAAGGAATTGTATATTTGTAGTGAATCATATGATGCAACATAAGTGACTAGACTCTCAATTTCAGTTCAATAAGGTGAAAGTAAGATAGGCCTCTAGACCTCAAAGATGTAAAGTACAATGGGCCTGATAATTGAGTCAAAGAGATACATCTTGGAAGAGATATCTTAAAAATGTAATTGAAAGCACTAATGCTCAAGTATAAAGAGGGATCTACATCCAAGTTATTGAACTGGGGTAAGAAGGCCTATCACAATCCAAATCTTGAGATTGTTAAATTTACCCATAAGTCTGTAATATAGTGGTCACCTTAATCTCTTCGCCTCTAAAATAATTTATAATATACTAAATATCTCTTCAACACCTTAAATATCATAACCTTAATTTTTTTAAGGCTCCCTTCCTCTCTTTATGGTCACATAATCTATACTAGGAATCAATATTTCTATGAATCCCTTCAAATTCTCAATTATAAAGAGGGATCTATATCCAAGTTATTTAATTGGGGAAAGAAGGCCTATCACAATCCAAACCTTGAGATTGTGAAATTTACCCATAAGTATGTAATGTAGTGGTCACCTCAATCTCACTGCCTCTAAAATAATTGATAATATACTAAAGATCTCTTCAACACCTTAAATACCATAACCTTAATTTTTTTAAGTCTCCCTTCCTCTCTTTATGGTCACATAATCTATCCTAGGCATCAATATCTCTATGAATCCCTTCAAATGCTCAAGTATAAAGAGGGATCTATATCCAAGTTATTGAACTGGGGTAAGAAGGCCTATCACAATACAAACCTTGAGATTGTGAAATTTACCTATAAGTATGTAATGTAGTGGTCACCTCAATCTTGCCGCCTCTAAAATAATTGATATTATACTAAAGATCTCTTCAACACCTTAAATACCATAACCTTAATTTTCTTAAGGCTCCCTTCCTCTCTTTATGGTCACATAATTTATCCTAGGCATTAATATCTCTATGAATCCCTTAAAGGGAGGAGGCAAGAAGAATCACATTATCAACCATTACAACAATGGAAATGATGGTGAGATGCTAAAGTATACCATCTCCCTCGCTACATAAATGTGTTTTTTAAATCCCTTGTTAACCAAATATAATTACACACATGAAAGAGAGATTTTTTATGTGCACCTAAAATAAAAAATGATATATATGATGAGATAAAAAGACAAATATCTCTCTCTCTCTCTCTCTCTCTCTATATATATATATATATATATATATATATCTTAATAATAATCTATATCTATATAAGTTTTGAGTTTTGAGTTTTAATGAATTGAGTGAGATTACAACTAACTTAAAACCATTTTAAATGATCAAAACATTTACACTTCAAAATATTCAATCTTTCTCAATGCTTGATAAATTTGGAGTTAAGATGGATCTTTGTTAATCTATCTTCGAGTCCATATTATGATGACATTAAAAATTTATAATGATGATGGAAATACTAATAATAATCTATCGGTACACTCAAGATTTATAAGTGATTGTGAACATTTTTTATTATTACATCGCATAATACTATTAAATGTAGGTATCCATATCAAATAAAATTCAATATATAATACACACATTTCCATCTATAACAGTCATTAAGTTGAAGGAAGCGAAGTGATGGTGTCGCTCTTCCCCTGGTGAGCGGTAGCTAGGGTTTAACCCTAGATGCTCGTGGCCTCTTCCCGAGTCGGGCTTGCATCCTGTTCCACTCTTCTTCATCGGCAATGGTCGTGACTATGTCCATCTCTACTGGTGCCCCATGCAGTGGGGCCTTTCCTTCCATCTCTGTGTCCATACCAGTTTTTGTTTCGCAGTCTGAGGCCTCTTTTCATGATGGTGTTCAATGGGACTCTGGTCCTTCTTATTCATCTCTTCTAGTTCAAGAATCCCCTCCCCTTGTCATTCCCATGGGACAAGATGCTAAGGAAGAGGATGTAATATCCCTAATTCCGTAGATCAGAATATGTATCTCAAATGCCTATTATTTGCAGTCGAAACTGATACACTTTGGGTTTCTGAATGTGTTTAGAAATTTAGTTTTAATATGTGTGGTGATTTTACATGTGGAACAGTTGTTTAATAGTATATAATCAAGCATGAAATATATAAAGAACATAGAACAACTGCAATCTATGTATTATGAAATAAGACTGAATATAATGTTGCATGCGGTGAAATAAAAATGAATCTCTCGGCAAGATCAGAGATAGATGGATCTCAACTGGAATACAATAAAGAAACTAAAACAATAATACCTGGAACCAGAAGAATGGTGTTGGATCAATAGATGAGAAATATGAACTATTGCATTCTACGACAAATCACACGACAATTGTTGCAAGATTGGAAAGTTTTTCCTAGTGGCTAAACTCCTCGGATCTACTTGGAATATGTCTCAAACAATGCGCCCTGACCTCATACACACTCCCAATGTCTTTCAAATAGAATATCGACCCTTTGTTGGTCTGTATTGACCCCAGATGGGATCCCTTAGGGGGTTGCGCCCCTATTGTTGCACCCTAGTGATTCCACCGTCAGAATATAGTTATATATATCTCAAATTGAGCGCCCTGGTATCCTCTATAATGGGTCGGAAGGGTTTCCTTGGATCTAATATGGTGATCTCACGGGAACCCTAAATGTATCCTCCCCAACTATTGTGCCCTCACTAGCTAATAGATGTGCCCAAGAGGACCCTCCTTTAGAATATGACTATTAATAGCTCAAAATATGTTCCCTACCTTCCTCTCAACTGGGTCAGAAGGAAATCTATGAATTCTTTCGATGCGGGACGAGCTAACCCTTAGAGTCTCCCAGCACTTGTGCCCTTCTCCTGATGAAGTGTGCACTAGTTGTCTGAACCTATAAATTGTTGTTGCAAAGCAATGAAAGATCTGGATGATCTTCCCATTGACTAGGGTGTCTCTCTCAACATCGAAATCAACCCATTGGTGTCTTCCTCCTAGAATCCACAATCTCCATTGATTCTCCTGAACCTGTGTAATCTACTCAGAGTTCAACTATCAAATCATAAGATGCATAATGAAGAATTAGGTCACGTTTCCTCCTCATATACTCCTCCAAAACCTTAATTCGTTGTTGAATTATATTCTTAGCTCCCTCACTTATGCACCCTTCTATTTTTAGCTCAAAATCACTTGAAGGTACTTTTACCCACTTTTTCACTTAATGTCACTTTCAAATTATAACATTCTCTAGTGAAGTAACGTCAAATGACCGTGTTTTCCCCTATATCTCCCTCGCTATAGTCTAACAGGGATGTGTAGACTATTAATCCCTCCTCTCTAGAGCTCCTACTCGGAAAGGGACATTACATTCCTCCCTTCCTGAGATTGCTTGTCCTCAAGCAATACTATTCCAGGGTGTTGTGATACTTGCTCACTCTCCCAAGTAGTGCCCTCTACTGGAAGCCCTCTCCATCTGATCAAACACTCCCTGATGACCCTGCTCCTCAATATCCACTCTCGAAACTCCAGTACCTCCTCCAGAACCAAATCTAGATGCCCCTCCTCATCCAAAGGTGGAATCTCCTCTGAAGTGCTGATGAATTGTCCCACGGCTTTCATGAGACAAGAAACGTGGAAAACATTGTGAATTTGGCACCCATCTGGAAGCTCTAACTTGTAGGCAACTTATCTTACCCTGTGTATGATCTTGTAAGTCCCATAGAATCTCGACTTGATATTTTCCGTCCCACTCTTCTTCAGATATGACTGCATGAAAGGTTATAGCCTCAGGAATACCATATCCCCAACCTTGAAGCTATGCTCTATCTTGTGTCTTTCTGCTCTCACCTTCTACCTATTATGCCTCATCTGCAGATTCTATTTGAGTACTTTGAGAATCTCTTGCCTCTCTACGATCCAATCTTTGTCTTTGGGATCCCGATTATCTCTGAAAACCAAGTCAATCAAAGTGGGAGTATAATACCCATATAATTCTCAGAAGGGGGTCATGTTGATGGACATGTGGAAGGTGGTGTTGTAACAATGCTCTCCTAGATGTAGCCACCTCAACCACTCTCTCCGTTGTTCGCTCACATAGTTCCTCAAGTAACCCTCATCCCACTTGTTGACTATCTATGTATTCCCATCATTCTGAGGGTGGTAACTGGTGTTGGGTGTCAACTTTGTCCCCACCAATATGAATAATTGCCTTCAAAACATGTCGATAAACCGATTGTCCCTGTCACTGACGATGTTCTGTGGAAACCCATGAAATTTGAAAACCTCTTTGAAGAATAGCGCGGCCACCTGCACTGCACTATAATATGTTGGAATTGCATAGAAATGTGAAAACTTGGTCAATATGTCGACCACCACATAGATACAATCCTTACCTTGAACCTTGGGTAGGCATGTAATGAAGTCCATGGAGATGTTTTCTCATTTCTGCTCTGGAATGGGAAGTGGTTGAAGTAACCCTACTAGAAGAGTCTACTTTGAATTTTTTTGTTGACAAGTCACACACTCATTGATATGTTTCATCACATCTTGTTTGAGACCCTTCCAAGAGAATCTCTCTCTGACCTGCCTGTGGGTTTTGAAAAACCCTTGATGGCCTGCTACTGGGGAGTCATATACTGCATCAAAAATCTTCTTCATGAGACCCAATCCTGACACTAGGTAGACTCGATATTTGTAGAAGATGATGTCATCAATGACTCTGTACCTTTCGTCATGTACCTACCCATCCAAAATTTCACACGCGAACTTATTGTTGGAATATTCCACTAACAAGTGGGATTTCCAATCTGTTGAAATCTCCATCAAAGAACAAGTTGTTGGTCTCCTAGACAGTGCATCCACCACGATGTTCTTCTTACCCTTGACATACTCTATGTCAAAATCAAAGGCCTGGACCTTTGTCACCCAATTCTATTGACGCTCACTGAGATCCTTCAGCTTGAGGAAATACTTCKAGTTGTTATGGTTTGTCTTGACCACAAATTTGTTGCCCACCAAGTATTGTCTGAATTTGGTCAAGGCATGCATGATTGCAAGAATTTCCTTGTCATAGATCGAGTATAGCCTCTCGAGCTGACTGAGCTTCCTGCTCTCAAACATAATGGGGTGTCCTCCCTACATTAACACTACTCTGATCCCCTCTCTTGATGCATCACACTCCAATACAAACAGTAGCGTGAATTCTGGCAACGCTAAAATTGGGCACGTACCCATGACTTCCTTCATGTGATCAAATGCCCTTTGTGACTCGTCAATCCAGATGAAGGCCCCTTGTCTGGTGAGATCAGTGAGTGGTTCCCCCAACTATGAAAAACCTCTCACAAACCTCATGTAATAGTTGCATAGCCCAAAGAAACTCCTCAACTCTGCCATGTTCTTGGGCGTTGACCAATCCAAAATGTCCCTGATATTCTCCCAGTGCACCTATACCCCATGTGCACTGATAATGTGGCCCAAATAAAGAAGCTTTGTCATGCCAAACTCACACTTTGACTCCTTTGCATATAGTGATTGGGACTCCATGATGTTGAGTACCTCACCCAAGTGCATCGAGTTCTCCTACCATGTCTTGTTGTATACCAAGATGTCATTGAAGAATACCAATACTAATTTCCTCAAGTGATCCCTAAAAATATGGTTCATGCAAGACTGAAATGTAGTTGGTGCATTGGTTAGCCCAAATGGCATAACCAAAAACTCAAAATGACCAAAGTGGCATCTGAACGTTGTATTCTCTATATCCTGCTCTCGAATGCAGATCTGATGATATCCATAGCGTAGATCAATATTAGAGAAGTAAATTACCCCATGTAGTTCGTCCATCAACTCATTAATGCATGGGATATGATACCGGTTTTTTATGGTTTTCTTATTCAAATCCTGGTAGTCTATACACATCCTCATTGTACCATCCTTATTCAAGACTAATAAAAGTAAAGAAGTGAATGGGCTAGTGTTGGGTCTGATGTATCCCATCGCTAGATATTCCTTGGTTTATTTCTCTATATCATCCTTGTACCTCCGAGGATGACAATAGGGTGTTGTAATCATGGGTTTATCACCCTCCTCCAACTCACTGGTGTGCTCAAACCCCTTGTCAGGTGGTCTCCCTGCTGGAATTTGACCAAAAACATGTTGATGTCTCCCCAACAAAGTCCTGATCTATGTCTGATACTGTTGTTGACCATCTGAATCCCTCCATGTGGTGATCAAGCACTCTGCTGCATAAGCTACCTCCCCATGCCTAAAGATCCTCTCCATCCTCTTGGCCAAAATTTTCATGGGTGCCCTTGTCGACATGCCCCTCAGCACAACCCACTTCCCCTCACTGTCTCTGAACCCCATATCAAGGGTTTGGTAGTTGCTCATGATCTTTCCCAAGGTGATCAACCACTAAACTCCCAACGCCACATATGTGTCAGATAAGTCAACTACATAAAATGGGTCTCTCATGGTGTAGTTACCTAGCTTTACCTCCAAGCCCAGGAATTTTTATATACACTCCATTGTGTGGCCATCTACTACTGCAACATCAAACCCCTCAAAATCCTATGTCTAAAGTGCTCACCTCGATACCAATGAAGCATCAATGAATTCATGGGTGGCCCCACCATCTATTAGGGAAATTGATCGATGTCCCTCAATAGTCCCTCTGATCTAAAGGGTTTCATACCTGGGAATACTAGAAAGGGTCGTTATGAATCCTCCCTTTGTTGGTGCTCGTCTATTATCCTTCTCATGAGGTTTTTGTACTACCAATGGTTGGGCCCCTCCTAATGTCGATGGTCTACATGGAGGCTACTCCTCCGCATGTGATGGCTCCTCCTCTGAGCTAGTGGATCCACTATCATGTTCCTCCTCATAACTGTCCACATTGTTTGTTGCCACCTCAATATAATGGATCTCTCCTTTTCCCATGCACCTGTGGTCAGGGACCCAAGGATCCTTGCAGGTGAAGCAGAGATTCTTCCTTATAAGATTTCACCTCGTCTCATCATCCAACCTCTCCTTTCCCTTCCACTCTCTTTAGAATGGCTTCCTATCTCTATCCTTCTATGGAAAAAAGGGTTTGGAGAAAGTTTTAGTTTTTGTCACTTAGTCTTCTAGTTCTCTAGTGCGTAGGATGGAATCTTGTAATATGTGAAGCATGTAGGCCTTCACTCATCCTCTCAAGGGTTCTATGAGTCCCTCTGTGAAAAGCATGACCAAACTAGGATATAAAATATATTTCATCACCATGGATACCCTCTAGAACTCCGTGATGAATGCCTATGGTGTTCTAATCTGCCTCAACTAAGATAAATTGTTGATATGGATCTTTGGATCACTCCTATCAAACCTCTACCTGATCCTCTTCGTGAACTCCCTGTAAGAAGTGATGTGATTGTGACCCAACATCCTCAGTCCATGATGCCACCACTCATGTGCTCACCCTTCAAATGCATGGTAGTGAAATTGATGGCCTCATTCTATGTCATCTAGTTGAGCTTGTAGTACGTGTCTTGTTTTTGTATCCAAGCTCTGGCAGTGCATTTGGATGATCCATCGAAAGAAGGTATAGTGAGTTTACCAACTTTTTGGATGAAGTCTGTTGGTCTCCAGTTTTGATCATGTTTTTGCCTATATTATATCCCAAAGGCTTCCATTTCCATACCCAGTACCACCCCTTCTGGCTTTGTTTTGACACAGTTGACATCTCTTTACCACTCAATGGGGTTACTCAAGGTATCTTTAYGTTTCAAGCTATTTTTATGTATTTTGATGCTTTAAATTAATACTGAAACTAATATGGCTTGAGTTAGGTACCATTTCTATTTTGAAACAGGATTAGCCAGTACTAGGTACCAGCTCGTACCCCGTGGAGATACCAACAAAGCTGCTCAAGATTCGCGCGTTATGGCTAGAATGGGAGACAGTGCAAAATACATGACAGATGGAGTCATCGCTCATATGATGATTGAAGGCACAATGATAGAAATGAGTCGTTATATTTCATGATTCACACTTCGTGACACTATGTTTCATGAAGATGTGAAGACCGTTTTTAAACTTGATTTCAAGCTATTTTCGGATCGAGGATCCGTTTGAATTTATGTATTTTTGATTTAGACTGTTAGAGAGGAGGATCTATATATAACCAGAGGATCACTCCTAAGAGATGGTTAGATTATGTTATGTTATGAAACACACTTCTGAATATAATCCGGTTGCGTTATGTTATTTCACTGTCCTACGATTTGATCTGTTTCTTTGAGTAAATGGAACGTGAAGTATACACAGTGGTTGCGTAGAATGATATAGTTAGTTTTGGTTGTTCCTTACAACGTTTGTACCTTTTGGTTGGGCCCGCCAAACAGGTTCAAGTCGCTGCTTTACTCTGTCGTAGATTTGTTTATTTCAGTGTTTTGGTATTTGCATGCATGATAGCTTAAAAGTTTAAGAATTAACTTGTTCAAGATCATGCTTGATTGCCCTTCAACTGTATCGTTTCCAACATACTGATATCTGCTATATTGATGAGTATTGAACGCATGATCGATTCCTGTAGAGTTTAGAGCACGAATTAGGTTGCTTTGATTCCAGCTTCCAATCTAAACATAACTTAGATTTGGAATGAACTTCGTTTTGGTTGGGATAGTTAGTTACCCTGCTTAGTTAGGATAGTTAGGTTGCAATTAAATTAGAGGAAGCTTCCGGTACCAGTAGGGTAAGTAGGGTGTTTCTCT
>JZKD02S1722140.1:90392-102567 GCA_000966675.3 Picea glauca
TCCGCAGTGGTTTGATGAGACGTTCATCAAGGGTTCCTCTATTGTATCAGAGTGGCGCAACATGCCCCCTCTTCAGTGATATCGGGTGTAATGTCCTCGCGCGATAATTAATTGCATCCTGCGAATAAGTTTTTAGTGTTCTCCCCGATTTTGCAGTGCTCAGTTTGCGGGGCTGTTAATTATTATTCCCGAGCATGCCAGGCTTTGGATTGAGAATCCCTCACAAGCATAACTGTGCTCCCATTGAGTATCGGTTGGAATAGGAGGACCTCCAGATATCCTGGATTAATAAAGAGAACACCAAGGCTCTGATACCAGTATTGACAGGATGTGAATAATTTTAATGGCGAATGAATTTTTTTCCAAGAGTTTTGTTGAGTATTCTTATTCACTTGTTACTTTTCATATTTCTCTCCTAAATTATTTAGGATAAGAATATTTACATAACACTATAATCTCTACCTTAAAATTACTTAAGTGTTTAACAAACACAATTTAAAGAATATGATCCCTTTCTCGCCTTAATTTATCTCACTTCCCTTCAAAACTCCAGCATAAACTGGCTAGGAAATCTCATTGCTGATATTCCAGAGATTATTGACTATAACAAAATTCCTCAATAAAAACATTATCATTTTGTACAACCACATTTCTCTCATAATTTGTGGTTGTAATTTTTCACAGTTCAATTACAGTAAGCTCAAGGAAATTCGCTCAGAGAGAGGTTTCTCGATTTCCCCCAACTAAATGATAATTCAGAGGGTAATTTGAAGTCTCGATAATTCGGTCTCTCTATTAATTCAAACTGCACCCAAAAACATTTGAACTCTTATCTCAATTTGCTTGCATGGAAAAAATGTATAGCATCAGTTTGTATGCATGAAGTGGCCACTTGTTTATATGGAGAGTCCATATATAATCCAAAGCTTAGGATAAAGTTAAACATGGATTAAAGAGTATTAATTAAAAAAGATTAAGAATTTCAGATAAGATTAAAATAATATTATTTTCTTTTAATCTACTTTATACTTTCTCCTTTTGTGGAGATATAGTTTCTCCATTCTTTTGTCCTTTTCTTGTGCAGTAGATGATGTATATTTTATTATTATTATTCAATGTACAATCTTAAGTATTACAATGTTTGGCTTTTAGTCATTCATCATATACATACACAATACCCATTTATGAATCAAAATTGGGGTATTACATGCTAGTGGAAACCCAACCTGTTAAGATGGAGCCCACTTGGATGAACAAAATATTTGGATCCTAAGCAATGTGCAAGTGCCTTGATCATTTCCTTGTCAAAGAATCATTAATCATGGGGCTCAATGCCCACAAATCTACAATTGTCAATGAAGCTTTCTTAGAGCACCATTCTCTCAAGTTAGAGCTCACCTTGTGGAGGAATTAAACCAATTGCCCCATTTAAATTCAATCCACAGTGGATGTTGTATGAAGAATATAATACACTTATCAAAGAGAGCTAGAGGAAATACTCTCTTGAATCAAGTGATCCTACTATGATCTCCAAACAACGGAGTCTCATCCATGCCAAGGTCATTACCAAGGATTGGGAAAANTCCGCAGTGGTTTGATGAGACGTTCATCAAGGGTTCCTCTATTGTATCAGAGTGGCGCAACATGCCCCCTCTTCAGTGATATCGGGTGTAATGTCCTCGCGCGATAATTAATTGCATCCTGCGAATAAGTTTTTAGTGTTCTCCCCGATTTTGCAGTGCTCAGTTTGCGGGGCTGTTAATTATTATTCCCGAGCATGCCAGGCTTTGGATTGAGAATCCCTCACAAGCATAACTGTGCTCCCATTGAGTATCGGTTGGAATAGGAGGACCTCCAGATATCCTGGATTAATAAAGAGAACACCAAGGCTCTGATACCAGTATTGACAGGATGTGAATAATTTTAATGGCGAATGAATTTTTTTCCAAGAGTTTTGTTGAGTATTCTTATTCACTTGTTACTTTTCATATTTCTCTCCTAAATTATTTAGGATAAGAATATTTACATAACACTATAATCTCTACCTTAAAATTACTTAAGTGTTTAACAAACACAATTTAAAGAATATGATCCCTTTCTCGCCTTAATTTATCTCACTTCCCTTCAAAACTCCAGCATAAACTGGCTAGGAAATCTCATTGCTGATATTCCAGAGATTATTGACTATAACAAAATTCCTCAATAAAAACATTATCATTTTGTACAACCACATTTCTCTCATAATTTGTGGTTGTAATTTTTCACAGTTCAATTACAGTAAGCTCAAGGAAATTCGCTCAGAGAGAGGTTTCTCGATTTCCCCCAACTAAATGATAATTCAGAGGGTAATTTGAAGTCTCGATAATTCGGTCTCTCTATTAATTCATTAATTCAAACTGCACCCAAAAACATTTGAACTCTTATCTCAATTTGCTTACATGGAAAAAATGTATACCATAAGTTTGTATGCATGAAGTGGCCACTTATTTATATGGAGAGTCCATATATAATCCAAAGCTTAGGATAAAGTTAAATATGGAGTAAAGAGCATTAATTAAAAAAGATCAAGGATTTCAGATAAGATTAAAATAATATTATTTTCTTTTAATCTACTTTACACTTTCTTCTTTTGTGGAGATATAGTCTTTCCATTCTTTTGTCTTTTTCTTGTGTAGTAGATGATGTACATTTTATTATTATTATTCAATGTGCAGTAGATGATGTATATTTTTTTATTATTATTCAATGTATAATCTTACATATTACAATGTTATGCTTTTAATCATTCATCATATACATACACAATACCCATCTATGAATCAAAATTGGGGTATTACATGCTAGTGGAAATCCAACCTGTTAAGATGGAGCCCACTTGGACGAACAAAATATTTGGATCCTAAGCAATGTGCAGGTGCCTTGATCATTTCCTTGTCAAAGAATCATTAATCATGGGGCTCAATGCCCACAAATCTACAATTGTCAATGAAGCTTTTTTAGAGCACCATTCTCTAAAGTTAGAGCTCAGCTTGTGGAGGAATTAAACCAATTGCCCCATTTAAATTCAATCCGCAGTGGATGTTGTATGAAGAATATAATACACTTATCAAAGAGAGCTAGAGGAAATACTCTCTTGAATCAAGTGATCCTACTATGATCTCCAAACAACGGAGTCTCATCCATGCCAAGGTCATTACCAAGGATTGGGAAAATACATTTTTTCACCAAGATGCAAGGTCTCTACACACAATGGAAGTCAAAATCTCATGTCTTTAGAGTTCATACACACAAGAGAGTTTTAGCGAGGAAACATTACAAGAAATTGATACTATAGAGAAGGAGAAGGTTAGACTTCTCCATTGATAGGAGGCCAAGTGATGGATGAAAAATAGGGCCATATGGCTAGCCAAGGGAGACGAAAATACAAAAAAATAGGGCCATATGGCTAGCCAAGGGAGAGTTGTTGTTGCAGCTGCTGCAATTAACAGATTTCGGTTTTGGCTTGGACTCTCTTGGTTATGGTTTGGTCTCTCTGATCAACTATTGTTACTCTTGCTTGGTGCGCTATCCTTGGAGAAAGGTGTGCCACCTTTGTTTGGCTATCCAGCCTAGGGTTTGCTTCCGGAATGATTCTCTGTCAAGGTTAAGGTGCTCGGGGGTGGCTTCGACCTATGGTTGGGTGAAAATAGTGATATTGTCTATGGTTAAACGAGCACATCCATCATATTCTAACGCCTTCTTCCCGAGATCTTTCTAAGTGAGGCTCTCCGTAAAGTTGGTGGTCAACATCGCTCCCACAATTTGTATCATAAATGGGATCTCCTTCAAGGTAGAAAAATCTTGCATCTCAATCATGTGTCCCATTGTGGAATAAGTCATCAAAGGTTTCATCACCAAGTCTACTATCTTCTTCATGGGATGATGGCAAATCAATTAATCTTTCCTCAAATTTCACCCTTTCAAATTCATCAAAAGATGGATCACGAGACTCAAGATTTTGGAAGGGGATATCATTTATTATGTCCTCAACTTTGTGTGGATAAGAAAAACAAATTGGTCATTTTCACGCTCAAAGTTCCTATCCACGTCTTCTTCGTAAGTTGGGTGTCTTTGTGAAATGACTCTTCTTGAACGTGTTGACCAAGTGATTGAATTTCGAAGGGAAAATGGGATCCTTCATCAATAATTTCTTCAATTGGAGGATCTTCTAAAGTGGAAACCTCTTCACTATGGGTTGTGTGCATAGTTTCTTTCTCAATTAAGCTCAGAAGGGCATTGTTTTCTTCTACCTTGTTTGTTATCTCAATCCCCAATTCATATAAAGGGTTTCTTTGAAAGTTGTCGAACACGATATCTATTACCCTTTTTTATTCATGGAAAAGTTCCATTAGTTCATGTAGGTACCCTATGCTTTCTTCTTGAGGTGTGGACAGGTTATCGTGAATGGATACTTCGCCTAGGTTCCCTCGATATTCTTGGTTTTCATCAATGGGCTAAGATGATGTTTCCTCTAATTGAATAGTTTGAACTACCTCATCCTCTTTGTTGTCTTGATATGGAGGACCCCAATGTTTTAGGAAAATCTCAAAGAAAAGATCAATAGAAGTTATGCTCTTTGGACCCCCACAATGTTTGATCCAGTCACGTTTTTCCATTCCCAAAGAAGACACGAAAAGTCTCATCATCACATCTTCAAGTGTTACATTGATCTCTGACACATACCTTAGAAAGTTTTCAATGTGAGGAATAGCTAGAGAAGGATTACCATCATATCTAGGAAGACAATCTAACCAATTTGGAGAGTAAAGGTTAGAGTATCCAGGAATTCNAGGTATGATCTATGCATTACAAAAGTTTAGACATTATGTTATTTGCTAACAAATTTCATTTCAATGTGGATAATCATGGTTTAAAATACATTGTGAACAAGCCCATCTTGCCAAGAAGGTTAAGAAGACGTTTAATGCTTTTCCAAGAATATGATTTGAGATATTTATAAGACCTAGATAGGTGCATGTGGGACTAGATCACCTTTCCAACATAGACAATGGAGAAGATGAGAAACAAAGGGATGGAGACTTCTTCAACTCTAGCTTATTTAAGTTCAGCTAGCACTAGGATACTTGGAGGATGTTTATCATTTCCTTCAGCTTGGCCAAGCCCCATAGGGAATGAATTATGCATAGAGAAGAAGCCTAGTACAAAAATTTTTCAGGTTCAAGTTAGTGGAAAGAAAACTATACAGGATAGGTATGGATGGAACATTGAAAAGGGTGTCTAATCATCGAAGACTAAACAACTAATACATGATGCCCACTACGGAGTTTCAAGTAGACACTTTTCAACAACCATGACAACAAACGATTCTTTTGCAAGATTATGGTGGCCTACCATCTTTCACGATTGCTTCAAGAAGGTGAAGAAATGTGAGCAATGCTAGAATGTAGGGAATATGACTTAAATAAGTGACTTTCAAGAGCTAAACCCTATCTTACCCATGCCACCTTTTGAGCATTGGGGGAGATACTTCACTAGACATTTTGTACCAACAAAAAAGAACACAAGCTAAGTACATCATTGTGGCAACATATTTGTTTACAAAGTGGGCAGACGTCAGGGTTGTTAGAGCATCCGCAACCAAAGAAACTGGAAGATTCCTATTTGAGTGAGTGTTCTGCAAGTTTGGGTGTCGAATTCCAATTACATGAGATTAAAGTTCTCACTTTATTGCAAATATTATTAGAAATTTTCAAGGTTATTCATTATAAAAGAAACCTTGAAGGAGTGCAACTTTTAAGAAACTCATGAACACAAAAGACATACTCTAACCTAGACATTAAATCACCTAGTTCGAATTCATGTTCAAATTCTATGACAATGGAATTTGGAAAAGGATTCACCAATGCAAAAGGATATTATAAAATTCACCATTAAGTTTAAGAAAATTCAAAATTCAAATTTTTTAAAATTTTAAAATGATGTTTAGAAATTGAGTTTATAAATTTCGGATAAAATTATACAATATTATCAAATCATGTTTATAAGTTTTTATTCAAAAAAACATATTTTCACTTGTGACATTTGAATTTTATGAAAGAATTCAAATTTTGTCGAATTTATTCACCGAACATATTTGAATTCAAAGTTATTTGTTGGGTTATGATATTTGTTGAATTCCAWTTTTTTCCCTTAAAATTCAATGAAAACCATGGCTAAGCCTTGACATGAATACTAGAGAGTTTGCAAGGAGTTTCAAGTTTCCTATGAATATTAGTTTTAGAAGCCCCTTCTCTTAGTGCAAATGGTTCAACTTGGGTGAGGAATATTTCCATCAGAATTTATGTCCAATTGATCCAAGCCCCTTTTTGCATTATTGCTTGGATTTCTAAGAGTTCCTAGTCCTCCTACAACATAGTTTGTTGTTGAAATTTAAGATAGAAAATACCGTGTTAACTAAATAGACAATCTAATCAAACATGATATGCCTATTTAAATACATAGATGTATTAAAATTTGATTCTAGGAATCTTGAAGGGTTTCTATCATTTTGCACAAGGGAAAATATTTCCCTACGGGATGTGTTGCCTCCATTATACTATACCAATCCTTTATCTTAGTTTACTAGGATATGGATATTGACAAGGATATGAATATGGAAATGGATATACACATATAATGTTTTTTTGGATACAATATGGTTGGACATGTTGTATGTAAAAGCACATTATATTTCTTATCCAAGGAAAGAATCAAGTTTGGTTAGCCCAAAGGATATCAACAACTCGAAGGCTGCTAAATTTTTTCTCATGGAGCACTTCCCCTTCTTTCCCTAAATTTCCCGATGGAAGGCAGATTGACCATTGTCCACAAGAGCGGTTGGTGACCTAGCTAGACTCCCTCGAATTTGAAATTGTAACCTCTTGGCAATACACTTTGAAATTGTCTCTTCAAACTGATTGAGCTAACCCATTGGGCTTAAAAAAGCACATTCTCTCTCTCTCTCTCNCTCCCCAACTTCAACCCAAACTTTTTGAGAGAAGCTACAATGCAAGAACAAATGTGAAGTGTTTTCCTCACTACACCTACAAAGTAAACAAATACTTATACTTGCGCTATTTCTTGTTTGGAGGGCTTCCCATGTTAAAACTTTATTGTTCAATATGAGCCACTTCAACAACTAACTCTTGGGAGGGGCCTTAACTTTCCAGAGTTTTGCCACCAACATTTTTCATCTCCTAGTCCTGGTCCAAAAAGAGCTAAGTATCCAAGACTAGGGGTATAATTGCCCCTTGCTCCATTCAAGGCCTAGATTAGATCATTTGGAGAATTGTTCAATCTTATATGTGCCTTCTTGAATTATGCAAAAAGTAATCTCACCTTTGGGCCAAATTTCCTTCTATACCAAGGTTGGTTGCCTTCTCCAACCTTGAGACCACAAGGATGTCTCATAAGAACTATCAATCAAGTTAAGTGTACATCTGCCAATTACCCATAGGTGTTGTATGATTTCATTAGGGAGGAATATGTCTTTACCACACCCCATTATTGCATCTTCTCCCACTCTTAGTTGTGATCCATTTCCCACTCTCCAAGCTAGATAGGAACCTATCACTGGGAATGCTAGTTTCATTGCCTTCCACTGGTTGGATACATTCACTATACTCTTCCTTTCCTTTCTAATCCAATCCACGAGGGTTCCTAGAGAAATGTATATATGTGTAAGAATCATTTTCCAGAGGCTCTCCTTTGCGACAACATTCCATAATGATTTCACTCCTACAACCTTACCAAATAATTGTATGTTCCTCATCCCCCAACCCCCCAAGAAATTTTGGGGTTGCAATCCTCTCTCCCACTTAACCAAATGTTCCCTTCGTAATCACTGCTCCCTTGCCATAGAAAATTAAAGCAAAACTTTCTGATTTTTTCAAGTATACCTTTGGGTATATGAGCTAGAGTGTGCCAATAAACTCGAATAGTATCTAGCATTGATTTTATAACCAATCTACCACTCTTAGAGAGCCACCTATTGCACCAAAAAGAGATAACTTTTTTCAGCTTTAGACAACAACCAATACCAATCTGGCTTTCCATAGCAATTAGGCTTAAGATTAAGCCTATTTACTCCTTCTGACATGTCTAAATGTTGAAAATGAAAACATCCTCCAATACCCAAATCTTGAATACCTTTCAAACCAACTGTATAAACTGCATACTTCTCATTTATTTCCATGCCAATAGCGTTATTNCTCCCCAACTTCAACCCAAACTTTTTGAGAGAAGCTACAATGCAAGAACAAATGTGAAGTGTTTTCCTCACTACACCTACAAAGTAAACAAATACTTATACTTGCGCTATTTCTTTTTTGGAGGGCTTCCCATGTTAAAACTTTATTGTTCAATATGAGCCACTTCAACAACTAACTCTTGGGAGGGGCCTTAACTTTCCAGAGTTTTGCCACCACCATTTTTCATCTCCTAGTCCTGGTCCAAAAAGAGCTAAGTATCCAAGACTAGGGGTATAATTGCCCCTTGCTCCATTCAAGGCCTAGATTAGATCATCTGGGGAATTGTTCAATCTTATATGTGCCTTCTTGAATTATGCAAAAAGTAATCTCACCTTTGGGCCAAATTTCCTTCTATACCAAGGTTGGTTTCCTTCTCCAACCTTGAGACGACAAGGATGTCTCATAAGAACTATCAATCAAGTTAAGTGTACATCTGCCAATTACCCATAGGTGTTGTATGATTTCATTAGGGAGGAATATGTCTTTACCACACCCCATTATTGCATCTTCTCCCACTCTTACTTGTGATCCATTTCCCACTGTCCACGCTAGATAGGAACCTATCACTGGGAATGCTAGTGTCATTGCCTTCCACTGGCTGGATACATTCACTATACTCTTCCTTTCCTTTCTAATCCAATCCACGAGGGTTCCTAGAGCAATGCATATCTGTGTAAGAATCATTTTCCAGAGGCTCTCCTTTGCGACAACATTCCATAATGATTTCACTCCTACAACCTTACCAAATAAATGTATGTTCTTCATCCCCCAAACCCCCAAGAAATTTTGGGGTTGCAATCCTCTCTCCCACTTAACCAAATGTTCCCTTCGTAATCACTGCTCCCTTGTCATAGAAAATTAAAGAAAAACTTTCTGATTTTTTCAAGTATACCTTTGGGTATATGAGCTAGAGTGTGCCAATAAACTCGAATAGTATCTAGCATTGATTTTATAAGAACCAATCTACCACTCTTAGAGAGCCACCTATTGCACCAAAAAGAGATAACTTTTTTCAGTTTTAGACAACAACCAATACCAATCTGCCTTTCCATAGCAATTAGGCTTAAGATTAAGCCTATTTACTCCTTCTAACATGTCTAAATGTTGAAAATGAAAACATCCTCCAATACCCAAATCTTGAATACCTTTCAAACCAACTGTATAAACTGCATACTTCTCATTTATTTCCATGCCAATAGCGTTATTGTGAAGTTGTAAAATGTTCTTGATACATCAACCCTCCCTTTCTAATCCAAAACATACATACTAGTAGAACATCTACGAACAATAAGTGTGTGAGTGCCTCAGATATTCCTATTCTCACCCCTTTGATTCTCCTCATTCTCCTAACTTCACTAATGGCTCTACTTAATCCCTTTGCTACCAAAAGAAAGAGGTAGGGCGAGAGTGGACAACCTTATCTAAGCCCCCTTGATGGCTTAAAGAAGTTTGATGCTGATCCATTCATCAATACTGCAAAGGAAACAACAATCGCACATCCCATATTCCACTTAACCAAAGGAAGTAATAACCTTATGTGAATATAAAAGGAAATTACATACTGCATATCGGAGAAAAAATTAAGGATGGAAATTTATCTTAAAGTGTAGAAACTTTGGCGAATCTTACAAGTCCTTAATATGCAAACTTTAAAATGTTTGGGATCCCACGACCTTCCATTGACACTAGTGCGATTGGTGATGTGGTTGAACCAACCAAGCTATCCCTTGGAGAGAGAGAAATTTTCCCCTTCCCCAGAATCTTGGATAGAGGTTGGTATTAATCACCAGTGCACATGAGCGGCAGAGAGCCTCAAGTGACTCTAGGAATGGATCCCACAACCTCCCATTGACACTATGCAATTGGTGATATGAATGAACCAACACTATGTGTTCTGCGTTGTACTCGTACCCCTATATTTAGGCCCCCCTATTATGCGACTTAGCTCCATAGCCATTTCATGCACAAGTGCATGTCCAAATTGGTATCAGTGACTATTTTCCCATAAAAGGTAGTTACAAGACATGTTTCATGTTTCTCCCTCTTTTGTTGTGATGTCAAAAAGACCACATGTTTGTTGTGGAGTTGTTGCAAATCCCTTCCACTTAGTAAATTTGTAAAAGTTTAATGACAAATGGTTCGATTGAAAATACATTATGTGCTTCTCATCTTTTTTCATATTCCTAACACATTGGGCGCTTTTTAAAGTTTTATTAGGTGGTGGTCCCCACTGTTAGGGGTGGAGAGTAATAATTGTCATGTAGAGGGGCTTTATCTGGAAAGAAAAGTTGCTGGGCTTTATCTGGAAAGAAAAGTTGCTTTAAGTTACTTGTTAGAGTATAGTATTCTTTTTGCTTAGGTTTATTATAATTTTGAAAATCATTTTTATAATTCACTAAAGCATCTTTTGTCGGCCTTGTGAATAATGGCATTGATATTTAAGATCGCATGATTGAGCTTGTTATTGGTTTGAAGATTGAATGACAAGATCACTTATATGATTATCGTTATTTCATTTGAACATTGAGTGACATCACTTTCAGTGAAATTAATTTATTTATTCAAAATGCAATCTTTCATGACTTTGGTAGGATGATGTTAATAGGATACTAAACTACATGTTATGGGTGGCTTTTATTATGATACTAAATTCATGTTGGAAGAACAAGTCATAATATTTATATACAATGGACATCTTTGCAAATAGAAATGTAATATTGGAGGTTGAGTGGCCAAAACCTCGACATAGCTATGATGAACAAAGTAAATAATACTCAATTTAAAGTTTGTGTCGAGATTGTGACATTTGGGTATAATTGATTGTTTTACACAAAATGATGGAAATTTTGTTTCTCTACAATTTTAAGATTTTCTTTTCAGGTTTAATGAACCAGGGCTTTAAATTTATTGTTTTTATTTGTGGGCAGATCTTGTATAATATTTTTTTTTGTTGAACACAAATCTATTAGTCATTAAAATAATGATAGAGTTATTACCAAACGTTACAAAATTAAGAACATGATATGGCCATTTAATCTATTCTTTATATTTCTACCAACTAATGCACGACTAATTTGTAGGAGTATTTAATTTGGAAGTCCATATTTACTATCCCATAAATATTTTTTATATTTGCAAAAAATTTTGTCACTAACAAACAAAACCAAGGCCCATCTTTTTTTTTCCAAGGAAAATACCTCGTGGAAAACTTTCAATGTACATCTCCATAATCCTTGGATGGTAAACAGGGTAAATTATTGGCGCTAAATATGAAGCCTAACCTTGAGGGGATGAAAAGAGTCAAGCTCGTGACCTCCCCAACTTTTTGGGGAGTGATCTCACGTCTAGTTCATGACTGCTTGAGCTAACCCTCGAGGGGAAAACCAAGTGACAATACCAATTAGGATGTATCTTTCTCTTTTGTGAGATGTAGAAAAGATATATTTACTCAAGAATTTTTTCTTATATTTTGTTTACAATTAAAACTTTATAGAGAACAACATATAAATGTGGCATATTGGTTTGAAATGTTTGAATAGTGCATATTTTATGTGATAGTGAAAGAGACACACCAAAAGTCCTTTTAGCATGTATGTGGTTACTAAGCATATTAATCATAGCTTAGGAATAAAAAGAACAATAACTTGAATTTCCTAAAGAAGTTCGGAAAATGTTCACTTAATTTTGAAAAAAAGAGAGAAATATAATGAGCTTATAAATTGGTCTATTCCTCAATTAAATAATGTTAAATAAGCATATTTAATGCAATCTTATTGTTTATTATTACAAGTGATGAAATATGTAGATGTAAACATTATGCCTTTCTTTTGTTAATTTAACACACATTTATGATAATTAAATTTAATTGAATTAGAGGAGCATTTATA
>JZKD02S1722151.1:92879-104260 GCA_000966675.3 Picea glauca
ATTTTAAGAGAAAGTAGCATCGACCACATGAAGAAGTTGGCCAATTATTGGGAAAGAATGGCTTGGGAGCCTCATCGGGAGATTCAAGAAAAATGGGCCAAGTGAGAGAAGAGTTGGGTAAAAATAAACAAGGCAATGAAGGATATCGGACTCCCCGAGTTTGGTATGCCCGAGGACTTCGTCGACTTGCGCGACATATTCAAATCACACACCGAGCAACATTCATCCTGGGCCGAGGAACTAGCAAAGGTGACAGACACAATGCCAAGTCATGTGGGACAATTTATGTAACACCCAATCAAATATCGAGTTGTGTTGCAACATTTAAGTACCAATATAGTCAAGTACTGTGAACATGTGGTATAAATAAGGGAGATTTACTTGGCCCCGATGGAACAACATAGATTCCCATACGCCAATACCTACGAGGATCTTCTCATCCAATGGTTGAAGTACGAGAGGATTCACCCTCTTAAGTGATATCTTGAAATGACTCATAGAAGACTCATAGGAGAGTACTCCATGTGGCGAATTGTTTTTTGCTTATCTGCACTTTAGTTGTTATTTTTAGTTAATTTTATGTTATAAATAAGAGTATCGACCGATTAGTTAAGGGTCGATGGTTGTTTAAGGAAACTCTCATTTTTTG
Organism: Picea glauca; assembly: GCA_000966675.3. Classification (NCBI taxonomy): domain Eukaryota; kingdom Viridiplantae; phylum Streptophyta; class Pinopsida; order Pinales; family Pinaceae; genus Picea; species Picea glauca. The sequence continues at coordinate 93,529 of JZKD02S1722151.1, forward strand.
TTTTGTTAAGAACTATTTCGGAGTTGCCTTTAATTGAGAAGTCCTTATGGACGAGAGACAAGTTCATGTTTTCATCAAATGCATGTATGATTGGATGTGAAGAAGAACTATTTCCTATTATGTTTCATGAATGGATGTAGTAATGAGTAAGAGCTATTAAATCTATTGATAAGTTATCTGATGCAATGTTTTATGGTTCATTCTTTAATGATGAAAATGAATCTTTGTGTTATTATGTGATTGATGATTAGAGTTGAGTGAATTATTTCAGTTGTCGTCGTTTATCACATGCATGTTTTCTTCTAATAATTTGTATCTTAGTCAGTAATTGGAATATTCACATGGTTAATGTATTAGTACTAGGCCTGTGGTATACGATCATTGCCTGCACGCTAGAGTAAAGGGTTATCCCAAGCTCAGCCTCTTCTCTAGTAGTTTAGTTTGTTCCCACTTTGTTACATAATTGGTTTATACTGTCTTTATCTTATATCAGTCCTACCTAAGAGAAAAAAACAAAAAGCGAACGTCTGAACTAGAGGAGAAAGCCTTCACAAGAAAACGTAAAGCCCATCGATTAAACCGGTCGGATCGCAAGATCTGGAGAACCATTCCATTATTAAATGTTGCAGAGTATAATTGGGCCTTGGTGGCGAAATTGGTTCTTGCTGTTGATTTAAATGGATTTAGGACCCATCAAAATAATTGGCGCTAGAAGGAGGGCCTAAAGAATGAATGGCTGAATACATATTTTGTGAAATATCCTAGACAACCTATAGATTCAAAACAACCCACATGCATGGCTAGTCATTCCCAAGACATCCCACACACACTGAGTACTCCCGAAATGAGTAAATCACCCCAAAACAAGGAACAACAATTGTTCCATGATATACCTTATGCTCTTCCTCATGAGGAATTAAATCAATTCAGAAGAATCACAAGAGCATATGCCCGACAGATCAGTTCCTTGCCCTTGGCTCCACTACTTCCTTGAAGAAAGCAAATAAGCAGGCTAGTTGTCGACTCCCTAGACCAGGTTTTGATGCACATGGTAGAATACCTAACATATTTCTCCCTCACCGAGATAGAACATCCTCTAAATCTAATCCCCGAAACCCCGACTGGTAACTTCTCCGAGCTCAATGAGTTTTTGAAAGAAGAAGGGTTCAACTTAGGTTCTAAAGACATGGAAGATCATAATGACCATTATGAAGAGAGGGATAAACCACCACAAAACAATCAACCTTGGTTGGCCAGAGATTCTTTGGCCATCCCTGGACGCGTACATAACCTTCCCCGAAATCCAGAGAAATTACTTCCTAAATTTGACCCTGAAATCTCAGGACTGGCTGAAGACCATATCAATAAATTCATTCTAGCTATCAGACTTATGAATGTCCAACATGAAGACATGGTTTGTCAGATATTCCATTACACGTTTGAGAATTCATCCTCCACGTGGTATTTTAACTTTCTTGTAGGATCTATAACTAGTTGGATGAAGTTTCAAAAAGACTTTCTAGATAATTTTGCAGAAGAAACTACTACGGGATCTCTGATGGCTGAGTTGTTCGCCACCACTATGAGTTTGAAGGAAAGAGTCAAATATTTTAATCAAATATTCACTACCATCTTAAAAAAATTCCATACTGAATCTAAACCTACTCAGGAATTGCAAATCGAGGTATATGCTAATGCTCTCCCAGCTTCTATTTCCATGTTTGTGAAGAGGGATTCCAAACCAATCCTAGCTAAGAATTTTGAAGAAGCCAAAATGATAGAATTCCAAATAAAATGATGTAAAGAAGGCCAGGTCTCATTAGGTAAAAAAGAAGTTCAACCTACTCCTAGGAGAGGACTATTTCTTACTAGACCCCCAGGGAAACAAATAGAACAAGCTCCTGAGAAGGGAAGCAAGGAAATAGAAGACCTACAACATATGGTAAAAAAAATATCAAATGAAATCATAGACATGAAGAGAAGTGTAGGGGTGGGAAACCAAGGCTAGAGGCCCTATAATCCTTTCTTTAAAAGGAATCCACCGTTCAAATCCATTGAACCTCCCCTAGACAACCTAAACATCGATTTGGGAAATGTAACATCTGACTCTTTCTGCACTTATCACCAAGACAACCACTCTGAAAGAGACTTCCCTCAATGGGTACACGCCATGAATTTAATGGCCAGCTAGTTTCTAGATGAAGTCTCCCTGACCGAACAATCAAGCAGCTCTACTATGAATATTGTCGATCAGGAAGAAATTTCTCCACCGGAAGAAACAACCATGTTGATATGGGATCTTGACCTAACTATGCCTTCTGATGACCTATTTGAAGTTCAAGGACCACTTGTCGAGGTCTTGGTTGTGCAAACATGAAGTAGGGGTCAACTTGTCTCGAATGATCTTACTAAGACCCAGATTGCGGGAGGGAGACCAACTCCTGATCACCCAAAAACACCTTTTTCTACCCGTAAGAACCCTATAAACATCCATACACGAGAATCACCCAATATGGATTACAGCATATTTGAATATTTGACGAAGTTGAAGGCTAATATATTAGTTATGGACATATGTAGAATCCCTCAAGAAAAGGACTTCTTGTTACAAGCTTTGAAATCGGTAGAAAACCTTGCAACAAGCACTAGCCCAGGAAGAAATCTAACTCCCATGGATCTAGGAAATAAACCAACTGTGAATGCTTGCTCTGAAGATAAGAAGGGAAAACCTTTTGTCCTGCATTTCCTTTTAACATTTGAAGTTTTCAATAGAAACCTCCACAATTGTATGGTCGATTCAGGAGCATCTTCCAATATTATGCCCTTGTCTATTTGCAAAAAATTAAATGTCATTCCTCTCAAAAGAGATAAAAATGTAATACAATTAGACAAAACTGAGGTAAAGGTCATGGGAGAACTCAAATATGTAATGATCAGAATAACAACACATCCTAAATTTGTGCAAGTGATTGACATCATTGTAGTAGATATCCCAGAAGCTTACGGGTTGTTATTAAGCTGAGATTGGTCTGAAAAGTTAAATGGATACTTTAGTACAGACTAGGATCACCTTTGGTTTCCATTAAAGGGGTAGAAAAATATGATCAAAATTGGTAGGGAAAGATATCTGAAACATACTGTTAATGATCTAGAAATCCTAAATGAACCCTTGTCAACATATTTCCCTATGCTAGGAAATTATTCTTTTGATTCCTACTTCGGGAACTTTTCCCCTCTCTCATGTGACGTCCCTCTTACTCAAAACTTTGAAATGATTTTTCGAGAGGAATTGTCGACTGTGGTGGAAGAAACCTCCTTCTGCTAAGAACCTGCATTGGAAACCACAGATCTAACAGGAAGAAAAGAGGAAAGTAATAAGAAAGAGGAAGATGGTACAGTTTGCCCACAAGTTTGGACCTTATATTTTGATGGATCTAAATAACAAGAAGGTCTAGGAGCAGGGTGTATCGTCATCAATCTGAAAGGCAAAAGACATTTCCTGTCTTGTAGACTAGAATTTGAATGCACAAATAACACTGTTGAGTATGAAGCTCTAGTACAAGGGTTAAAGAAAGCCATAGACCTGAACTTCCAAGAATTGAAGGTTTTTAGAGAATCTGAAATCATTGTCAGGTAGATAAGGAATACTATACATTGCAACTCTCCACGCCTAAATAATTACAAATAGGAAGTGCATAGGCTAATAGAACATTTCAAAGCTTTCAACCTCATAGGAATCCCCAGAGAAAAGAACCTTCTTGTTGGTTCCCTAGCCACCGCAGCTTCAAGGCTATCACCTCTAGAAAATTATGAAGCCTCGCAATTCACTATATAACTTCTATATAAACCCTCAATTCCCAACAATATCTCTAATTGGAAGGTTTTTTAGGGAGGCGAAAAAATCATAAATTTTCTGACCAATCAGGACAATTTTAAAGACTTGGCCATTGATGATGAAGTATTCCAGGAACAATCGATGAAAAACAATCCTCATATAAATCATTCGATTGACAAATCAAAGTCTCACACAATACTAAAGGGAATAGCTAATTTAGAAAACCTTTTTGACCTAAAAGAAATATTTAAGGGGTCAAAAAACGCGAATATCGGTAGTTCATGTCCCATGCATGAAACTATAAATCTAGGAACCCCGAAAAACCCCAAGAATGTAAATCTCAGTAAGACAATATACAAATAGGAAAGGAAGGCCTATCTAAAACTATTCAGACAATATCAATATGTCTTCGCATGGTCCTACCAAGATCTTAAAACTTACGGTACTTGTATTATTCAACACACTATCCCATTAAAGCCCGGAGTGAAACCCTTTCAACAAAAGATCTGGAAGTATCATCCATCCCTGGAACCTCTCATGTGTTAGGAGTTAAAGAAACTACTCGATGCCAAGATCATTTTTCAAGTTAGACACTCCACTTGGGTAGCAAATTTGGTTCGTGTGAGGAAAAATTCTGGCGAAACTCGCCTATTCGTAGATTTCAAAAACCTCAACAGAGCTTCAGAAAAGGACAATTACCTAGTCCCACCAATGGAGCAAGTCTTGCAGACTGTGTCTGGCTCTGAGATTTTCTCCCTACTGGATGGTTTCTCAGGTTACAACCAAGTTCTGGTTTTAGAGGAAGACCGTTTGAAAACTACCTTCCGAACCAAGTGGGGAACCTTTGCCTACAAATGCATGCCCTTTGGGCTAATCAATGCAGGAGAAACCTTCCAAAGGGTCATGGATGTAGCGTTTTGAGGAATGATTAACAGATGTGTAGTATTTTATTTGGATGATGTAATGGTGTATTCTAAGAACAGAGAGGAACATATCCAACACTTAACCCAGATTTTCAAAAGGTGTAGAAAATACGGTATATCTTTAAACCCCAAGAAAACTATCTTTGGTGTTGAGGAGGGTAAGATATTAGGTCACATTATATCTCAAGCAGACATTCACATAAATCCAGAAAGAATTAAAGCTATATCTCAGCTTCCATTACCCCACAACAAAAACGCTATGCAATCGTTCTTTGGGAAAATCCACTTTGTGAGGAAATTCACCCTCAATTTCATGGAAACTATCAAACCTCTACAAAAAATGATTCGTAAAGATGTTAAATTTAACTGAGATGATGAATGAAAGGATGCTTTCAGCAATATTAAGACTGCAATCTCTCAATCCCTAGTGCTGCGAATTCCTGATTTCAACAAGGATTTATTCCTCTGTACTTTCACCTCCAACCAATCGTTAGCCATAGTATTAAATTAGCTAGATGATGACAAAAACGAAGCTCCTGTATTGTTCATGAGCACTAACCTCCGAGGTGTTGAAATTAATTATCCTACTATAGATAAACATGCTTATGCAATTTATAAATTAGTAAAACATTTCAGATCTTACATCCTCAAGAACCATATGAAAGTAATCGTGCCTCACCCCTTAGTCCAATCCCTATTTACTCAATAGGAGATGTGGGAAAGAAGGGGGAACTGGATGGCAGTAGTCCAAGAATTTGATCTAGATATAAAACCTGCTAAATTTGTTAATGGACAAGGGTTATGAAATCTGACAGTTGAAGCTCAATACCAAGTAAATGAAGACCTCAGATGGGAGAATGAAATGGCATTATGGTGTGGTGAAGCTTCATACATTTCCCTAGGACAAGAGTCTTGGTATGAGAAGTTGACTTATCTCCTACATCATGGTACTTGTCCAGAAAACCTAAACCCTAGGGAAAGGAGAGCCCTTAGGTTGAAATCAACACAATATTGCCTCATCAACTCGGTACTCTTCCATGTTAATTACAATGGGGTACTCCTAATATGTCTCAAACATGAAGATGCAGACAAAGTTATGAAGGAATTACATGATGGTCCTGTAGGTGGAAATTTCACAGGAAATACCACTGCTCATAATATACTGAGAGATAGTTATTGTTGTCCCACTTTGTTCAAGGACACTCACACATATGCTATAAAATGTAAAACTTGTCAAATAAGCATTGGGAGGGAGAAGAGAGCAGTTGTCCCACTCCAACCGGTGGTTGTCTCTAGGCATTTTGAGCAATGGGGGTTAGATATCATAGGAGAAATTACACCAAGCTCTTCAAACCAACACAAGTATATACTTACTGCCACCGATTATTTCACAAAATGGGAATAGGGCATTCCCCTTACTCATGTAAACGAGAAGGTGGTAATCCAATTCATAGAACAACAATTAATCACAAGGTTCGGTGTCCCTTCTGTTCTTGTTTTTGATAATGCAGCTTACTTTTAATCCACCTTATTAACAGATTTTTCCCTAGACAAAGGAATCATAATTAGATACTCTACAAACTATTATCCACAGGGGAACAAAGTGGCAGAATCAACTAATAAGAACCTAGTGACAATTTTGAAGGAAATGGTTGCAGACAACCAGAGAAATTGCTATAATCTACTCCATAACGCTTTATGGGTAGATAGAGTGACACCCAAGGAAGATATAGGGAATTCCCCATACTTTCTAGTATACAGACAGGAAGCCATTCTCCTAAATGGACTATATCTTCCATCTCTTCAACTCGCTTAGGAGTCCAGAGGGTAGCCCTCATCAGTCTTACAACAAAGAATTGACACCCTGCTCATGTTAGAAGAAGAAAGGGATAAATCTAAATCAAAATTCATAGCCCACCAACAGATAGTTAAAATATAGTTTGATAAGAATAAGGCTAAAGAGAAGAATTTTGAAGTAGGGGACTTAGTCCTAAAATGGGTCAGAGAAAACGAGCCTAAAGGAAAACATTCTAAGTTTCAGAATCTATGGCTCGGACCTTTCCAGGTGGATGAGAAGATTGGGTTAGGCACATATCGAATATACAATTTGAGGGGAGAATCTGACGCTCTCCCAGTAAATGGCCAAGCCCTTATACAATTTTTTCATTAATCATAAAAAAAAAATAACAAAACAAAAATAATAAAACAAAAATTTTAATTTTGTTTATTTTTCTTTTGATGCGTCGATATATTTTTGCATTCTTCCTTTTTTTTTTGTCTTTTGTGATCATCCTTTCAATATTTTGAAAGATTGTGTTTAGTGAGACAATTTTTGACCTCAAATCATGTGAAATAGCGAACTCTCTTCCTAACTCGTCGCTCACATAAAAACACAAGAAAATGCTCAGGGACTTGTGATTGTTTCAAGGGATTTTCCATCTCACCTGGGAAGAGGAACAACCTTTGAGAAATGCGGAAGTGTCTGCTTAGTGGTATGGTAAGACTTTAAGGTAAACAAGGAAAGATGGAAAGGACTACATGCACCTAAGATACAGAGCTAGTAAGTTTCACCTTAACCACCTCATATTTTTTAAAATAACATACATCCTCCTCTCTCGCTCACTTAGGGCATTCTGCCGAAATAAAAGTCAACTATATCAAAAGAGAGAAAAGTAGGGTATGCAAATATCCCCGGTGGGGCTATGGATGCTCGTTGGCAGTGGAGAAAGGTTTGTGACATCGGGGTGACTTCATCGGGGCTATGGACGCTCATTGGCAGCGGAGCAACACCGTAGAAAATGAATGAAGGTAACAAAAGGGATTAGTGCCTGTGAATGATTTACTAGAATCTTTTCAAAAGAGAGAATTGGTCAAGGTCACAGGAAAACAAGGTGAAATAAAGGTTAAAAACCCCACAGGAAGATCCAGATGCATCAACCGGGAAAATTCCAAATGCAAAGGTAAAAGAAGCTCTAAGGAAAACTAGTTAAGTTCCTAATAAGTTTTTACATCAGCCGATCCCAAGGAAGGGACACAGATTCTACTTTTGCCCAGTAAGTCACCATTTGTTGAGAACTTAACACACCTTAAAAATCCTATGTCAAATTTTACCTTTTTGGGTACCACTTGATCTTTTGCACTGTCTAATTCGACTTCATTGTGAAAAATGTTGCCTTTGCTTATCATCTTGACTCTCATTAAGTATTTCAAAGTTTTCTTGAATCTATGAAAACCTATGACTTAAAAGGATTGAATTTAAATAATGAATGAACAACAAAAATATTTCACCCGATGCGCCCAAATTCGGCATCGGAAGGAATTAAAAGATGAAATAAAATCACTCGAAAAAACCACAGTCGCCGAGCGTTGATCGTCACTGGCATCAACAAAAGAAAGTTTTCTTTCACGACAAACATCACACAAGGATATCGCCAATAGTCGATACCCTTCGACCTCAGTGAAAGGTAGAAAGAGTAAACGTTGACAAATAAAGAAATGATATCACCGATAGTCGATACCCGACATGCTTAGCGAAAATGTAGAAGATCAAACCTCAACAAACATTCAGACCACGCTAAAAGGTTTTTCTTCGATCGCTGACTTCTGAAACGTTTCAGCATTGGCAGTTTTGAAGACACTAAGCCAAAGGAAAATACGTGATAGGTTTATCCCCGATCGTCGATCCCCGACACCTTTTCGGCAAAAACGATCCCAGGTTTAGTTTAAGAACACATAACTAGAAGAAAGTCCCGACTCTGACTAATACTCGTGAGTTAAGTCACCAGTCTTTATTGCCACGTGTCCCTAGCCAGTTTTACCACATCAGCACTGTACAATGAATTCAATCAGCGTCAAAGGTTTTTCACAAAAGGTTATCAACGAAAACACCTATAATACATTGTCGATCCTTGATCTGCCCACTAGGAAAGCAACACAATGGGATGTTTTAGCACTAGATACGTTTAGATTCAGAGCACTTAAGGGACTAATTAATTCCAAATCTCTCATTAGTTGCTACTTCATGCACGAATCAAAAGGACTATTTGAATTTACCGATAGAACACATCACCCTCTATACCTCCACCGTCAACCCACAATGAATTAAATTGCATAGATTCGGCGGTAGATTTGTTCAAATTTCACTCATCAGCTGAATTAATTGGCTAATACGACCGGTAATTTTTTCCCCGTTTAAATTCACTTGGGTCATTGTAAACGAGACCATTTTGTGCGCAAAGGAGTTTTAGAGAATCTAGAGGAGCGAGACGAGTAATTCAAAGGCTTTCAAGATCCCGTGAGTATCAAACTACAAAGTTAGAAGGTGTTACAGGTATGTACTAGTATGGATTTTCTTTATTTTCACTTCATATATACATTTTCATCCAATATCGCTCTGTAAAATGGTCCTAAAGGATTGTTTCTCTTTCGGGAACAATGCCTCCAAGAAAACCAACCACCAGGAGATATTCAAGAGCGTCAAAGCTAAAGGAACCATAGGTGGGAGAAGGTTATTCCTCGACGGCCGCAAAACAATTAGAATTTTCCCCAAGTCTAGAACCAATCATCAAGACATCCACCAAGAAGGTTTTCACTCAACCTCTGACCTTTGGAGACACAGAAGCAAGCACAGGGACCAAGGCAGCACTCCCGCACTAGGGAGAACTCTTCAAGAAGATTAGTTGGGAAGAATTCATGGAATATATCCCGCACAACGACCCCAATATGAGGAAGCTCAATGATGAAGTTTTTCCAAACATTCTAAGATCATACTTGCACATGGTGGCAAGAAGAACTCTAGTTTTCCCCTGCATAGAACTTCTAAATGGCTCATCGACCACACAGACACACAAAAATGTATGATTAACGACGTCAATGGCGAGTGTGTCAGAGTTTTCCTTTCGTTAGAGGTGCAGAGTTATTAAAAGCTTAGAGACTCAGAGAAATGACTGAACATTGATTTTGTTGTAAAATTCTATGAGCGCCACGACACCAGTCAGGTGATGGATTCATGGAGGAGAGAGGATAAAAAATACACCAATTGGACCTCCAGTTGGTACCAGACGAACAACTTAAGGGATCCATATATCTATCTAATGGTCCACATCTACTGGTTGTATGGGGAGAAGGATTGTTCCAGGTTTTCAGAGGCATGTATGCCTCTAGATTACATAGTGGCCATTTTCGGGAGAGCTTTCAATTGGGGCACCATCATTTCAAATCAGTTGATCATCTACATACAACAGTCTCATACGCTGAAAGAAGGCGAGACTCCATCCTTCTACATGGCTTCGTATTTGTTGGACATCATGTGTTCCAGAAATGTCTTTGTCGGCATGAACTTGAGTTGGCACACCTTAGAAATCCTGGTCCATGTTTGCTTCAACATTTTATGGGAGAATAGGTACAAAAAATCCTACTCCCTCATCTGCGATGAATTCATCGCACGCATTCATTTTATTATTTTCAAGAAAGAGTGTCTGAGACTGTTGGCTGCGACCAAAAAGATGATAGCAAAGATTGGTAACTAGTGTCTGGATGAGCGCAATACCTACATCAGGGTTTTCTGGGCCATCGGAGCACCATACCTTTTACCTATGCATGTCCCCAATAATCTTGTTGTGGGGGAAGTCTACTGCCAGACCATCCTGCAAGGTTACAACACTACCCTAGTGAAATATAAGAAGCGAACATTTATACCTTATGGATTCCATATAGGTTTCTATCTGGTAAAAGACACCACCCAAGTGAAGCAAGAAGTACTGAGTCAATTAGAGTTCCGATTCCAGACCGACCCTTTCCGCATACACGACCCAAAAGGTCTAGTCCTGAAACATGCATCTCAAGTTTTGTCCTACTGGCCATACGCCCATGACAAATTTGAAGACGAGGTATTCACAGAAAATTCTCAGGATTGGGATGAAGTTGTGGCAAGGATGGTCGACCCCAAGATGACTAGGTTCAAAGCCATGATCTT
>JZKD02S1722162.1:0-16690 GCA_000966675.3 Picea glauca
ATATATATATATATATATATATATATTTATATATATATAATAGATTGAATGAAAGTTCATTCTATCAGGTTGGTGCATGTTTACAAGATGAGTCTTTTCATGAGGATTGTATTCCTCAAATATCAGTTGGATCTGAGATCAACAAGTCGGGTCTTGTTGTGAGGGTTGGATTCCTCATTTCTCGGTTGGATCCGAGAACTACAAGCTAGGTATTGTATCAAAGAGTTCGATCTCTCCTATTCAATTGAAGTTGAATATATTAAAGGATTGATTTTATTTGTATTCATTCAAGTTAAATAAATAAAAGAACGATATTTTATCTACTTCATACAATTTGTGTTATACATTTTTATGAATAATTAATTGAACTGCATATTTCTTATATAGTTAATCTATGAAAGTGTGAAAAGTAGCCAAAAGTTCCAGACACTGATTCACCCCCCCCCTAGTTTCAGTGTTTGTTTCAACAGGGGTACCCCTGTGGGAAATAATAAACCTTCAACCTACTTCCATTAATGAGTCCCTTGAGTGGTTTTCCTTGTAGGGTTTATATCTTGGTGACACCTACTTCACTGATGTAGACTAGTCAGAAATGACCCAACCAACACATGCAGAGCTTTCCCTAATGGTGTAAATATTTTATGTCATATAATAATACCAAATAGCTAGGCTGGAGAATTTTTTGGCACATGTTATGGTTGTTCTATTCCTTCTATCTTTATTTTTTAACCACTTGATTGAAATTGGCCATCATTTGGTCTTCTTCTAGTTCCATTAGCTTGTCTAACTTGTGATAAAGAGACTGATCATCGATCATCTGGGTGGCTAGAGAGAACTAGAGGATAGGAAAAACAAATTATAGCGACCTTATTGCTTCTTTGCCATAAAGAAATCTAAATGGAATTTCCTTTGTCAATATTTTTCATGTTGTTCAATAAACCCATAGGATTGTGGGGATGGACTGATCCCAATCATCATGCTACACATTGAAAATGTTTGTTAGAGCATGTTCTAAAATTGTATTAAAATATTCCACTATACCATTGTCTTGAGGGTGATGAAGAGTGCTCTTTTGGTGATGGGTCATGAACTCCTAAGTGAGTTGTTGAATAGTTTCATTCACAAAATGTGACCCATGTTCACTCATCATCACCCTTGGGCATATGAATCTTATGATGAGATTCCAAAAAATGAAGCGCATCATTGTCTCTGTTGTACAATATTTGAATGGCACTACTTTGGCCCACCTCAGGAGGTATTCTGTCATGGTAATAATGTAGTGTGCCCCTATGCAATGTGAATAACGATTGATGGGCTTGAAAAAATCTATTTCCCATTTGTTGAATGGCTCAAGTGCAGTCAGAGGAAATAGCAAAATATCATCCATGTGGAAGGTATTTCCAACATGTTGACATACATCACAACATTTGTAGTAGTATTTAGGGTCTACAAAGAGAGAGGGAAACCAAATATTTGCACTTAGGACCTTGCACATGGTATCCTTATCATAATTATGGACTGCAATAATACCTTCATGTACCTCATATAGGATGGAGTATCATTCATGTTCCAAATCACAAGGACACAAGATGCCATATGCACCCAACTTATACAAGTGTCCAAAAATCAATTGATAATCAACCTTGTGGGTCACTAATTGTCGATGTTGCGTGGGAGTATATGCATTGGGAGCCTGGCCAGTTATGAGAAATTATACTATTTTGACCAATTGATTAGGCATTAATTTTACCCAAAAGAGTTGTGCATCATGGTGTTCGTCATCGAGGCTCATACCAACTTCCCCAGTTTGAATTCATGATAGATGATTTGGTCCAACATTTTTTTTTCTAGGATTAATGACAACTTCAAAATAAAATTATTAAAATAGAAATAACCAACGACATAATCTTCCACACAACACCATATTGTTGACCAAATACTTGAGAATGGAGTGATCAATGAATAATTCCAAAGTTGACCCCAACAAGTATCACTACAAGGAAAAGACCCTCTAGCAAAGGTTTTTGTGGATGCCCCTATAAAAATAGTCCAAAAATTATTTTATAGAAGATGATGCTAGAGGAGGCAAGAGGGTAGAGGATTTAATGGATGTTTTTACACTGGTGCTTTTATAAGCCCATAATGCACCAGTGTTTTTTATACAACAGGTGCATCAGTTCCCTCAAAACTAGCACACCATAGCAGGGTTATTTCAAATACAGAAAAATATTATCTGGTGCACTATATAAATAATGACGCACCATATTAACATTCTTTAAAAAATCTTCGGTGCACAACGTAACACTGGAAGCACCGGTGTGCTATTAGTAGAGTGCATCGTTATATGGTTAAATAAAAAACATTTATGCACCAATGTAAGATTGTGTCAAAAAATATATTTTGTTGCACTCCAGTGTATCATGCATATCGGTGTGCACCAGTGCTCCAATATGGAGCACCGTGTTAGGGTTAATTTCCAAATTTACATGGTTCTCTATGTAAACCCTACCACACTAGGGAATTTATTATTATACCGCACCGTGTCATGCTTAAAAAAAAATTGCACCATTGTATTTTTTCAAAAAATGTATAGTGGTGTGTTATGTAGTATTATATGTATTGGTGCACATGCATTCCCAAAAACATGTGCTTTGTGCTAGGACTGTTTAAAAAACAAATATAACCAATGTGCTCATTAAACATGTATGTCCTGGTGCGGTTGTTGCTCGAGCGCACTGGAATAAGGTTTTATAAAAACAAATTACCTACAGTATAAATGATTTTTACCATTTTCAGTGTTATAGAGCTCAAAATCACCAGTGCAACCTTTTTCTATCTGAGGCACCCTTCCATTGGTGTTTTCATTGCTTTCCTTCCTTATGTCTATTTCTCGGTGCATGAATTTTGAATTTTTCCAAATGATGGGAAAATCAAGTTTTTTTGAGTACGTTGAAACCATGCCTCCCCAACAACAAAATGTCTAGGTAATGTCTTTGTTTCTTCATAACTTAATTTTTCAGTGGATTAAAATTTAAAATTGAGTGAAATTTCAAGTGTAAAAAATAATAAAAATAAAAATTGCACAATGCGTTCAAAGAGGTTGGCTTGCACTGCTTATGGTATGACCTGTAAATTTACAGGGCACACCACGTACCTTGTTACCTTTCTTAGTGGTGTGTTGGTAACATAAATGCACCGACGCTTTTGTTTAATGATGCACCAAAGAAAATCATATAACTGGTGGGGCGGTGCGTCAAAGTACACATAATGCATCGGGTCATTAAAGTACATGGTGCACTGCCCTTATCTGATATATTTTTACGTAGTGCATTGGTAAATGTGCACAACGGGGTGTTCATGTTTACTAAATGCACCACTGAGAAATGTAACATTGTGTTGTGGTGCACCCCATAAATTTTTTGGTGGCACCATCGTTCTACAATAGTAACAACCTAAACGCACCGCAAAAAGTTCTGTACTCGGAAATTTGGAAACGTTTATGTGATGATGCGTTGAGGTTTGTTATAAGAAACAATGCATGTAGTGAATGTATACACACTATTTTTTTCTATTTTCTAAATAATTGTTTATGTGCATTAATATTTTAATTTGTTTTTTGGTTTAAGAAGTGCGTAGGATAAATGTAACACATCAAGGGATATGTGTTGTAGTATAGCACCTTGATGCATAACTGTTTTCCAATGCACTACATAACATAGTAGAACATATTTGTTTCAGTGCATTAATTTGCATTGATGCACTGTGAACAATGCTCAAAATATATATGCGCACCACTTACGGTGCATGATTGTTTTTTTGGTGCACCGATAATGCAATTAATTTAGTTTTTGAAGGAAGTTATTGTTCCAAATTTATAGATAAGTTTCCCATTAAATAGATTTTTTTTATGTTTTATGTATGAGTGAGGCTGATGTATTTCATATTTTAATCATGCAGAGACATGAGTGGAGAGACCAGAAGTAGCATCAGGGGCATAGGGTGGACCTATACAATGTTGTGCATGAATGGGAGGTGAGGGAGAGGGAGAGGGATTTGCACCCTCGCCCTATTACTACAATGACTCATGTTCTCCTGAGGGATGTAGGCCTCCTTAAGTACTATGAGGAGGCTACATCCCTTAAGGGTTACTCTGGGTTGTTGGTGCATCTAATTCGTCGATGGGATGTCCATCGAAAATATTTCTATGTGGGTCTGGATCAGTGGTACCATCCCACAGAGGAGAATATTTACTTTATCACTGGGATATCTATGAGAGGGGAGTATTTTACCTAGTTCCCATATGTCCCAGTGGGTGTTTCAGCTGAGAGTCATCTCATGTGATCTCAACAATATATTGGGGTTGATGTACTATCCCCAACTGATTTTCAAGTGTCTTGCGGAAAACTGAAAATTGCCTCTTTCGGTGTAGAGGAGGTTAGGTTCCTCTCACTAATAGTAACTACCATATCCCACTTTACTAGTGATTTTTCATTATGTTGATTCATTGGTACAAAGGCCATGGTGAATCACATGGTCTTCCATTTTTTTGCGGCAGTTATGTATAGCACTAGAAAAATTTTGTGCTATCATATGTGGGAGGCCTAACTTCCCTTTTGCCTTAGAGATGTTTTGCTTATTTTTTGAGAGGTTTCTAGATATGAGGGAGAATTTTTTCCATCATACTGCTAGGTCGAGGACTCATGTGAAAATGCAGATGTGGGGGGAGATGATTCCCAAGAGGGGACAGTCGGATTTTTCGGCCAGGAGTTTTCCAGACGCACTAGAGCTACTAGGCAGTGTGACAGATCACATGTTCTTCATGGTGTCATGTCCTTATGCATGTTTGGATTTATGAGGATGTTCAAACATCCTCTTCAACCTAGATGAGACACCATATTATAGAGGTAATATTAGTGTTTTTTTTTTAAATTAATATAGTTTCATTTTATTGTCTTACTTAACTAAAGTAAAATTATTCTAACACATTCTTTAACTTGTTTGATTAAATTGTTTAATGAATTAATTGTGTAATTATTGTTCTATACTATATATTTTGCAGATATTGGAACTGTCATTGGGGAGATGACTCATCCCCCATCATATGAAGATGAGGATATGATTCCTGAGATCACGGTGGGTCAGGGTCCTCAAGTCCAAATACCCAACAACATGCACCATTGATGCAGGCGTTGGTGTTTGAGACACCTCAGACTCACCCGCTCATAGGATCTCTCTGTTCCTCTCCCTTCAAGCCGAAGTGGCTCCTTAGATTCCCTGCTAGAATCCCTACTGTGAAAATCCCAGTCCACAGGTCCTTCTCATTCACCCGCACGGCCTCTGTACAAGACCGTGGTTATCCCCGAGTCTGCATCGGGGTTCGGGGTTTCACGGTTTATGATGTTGAGAGTCATTGCACTCTCGAATCCCCGATTTGTGATTAGCACCCTCTCGCCTTTAGCCCCTAACCAACTATGCTCTGGTCCATATGACCCCTCCAAGAATACCTCAGCCTTATATCCCTCTATCAGGATTTCAATCCTAGATTTCCCGATGAGTCCTTTGTCCTTAGCCCCTCCTGGCTAGACTCCTTGGTCCATGCGACCCATCTCCGTGTGACCGCAATCTTATCACTTCATCGGAGTTTCGGAATTTTCGATGACATGATGTTCATGTCCATGGGACTCATGATTTTCTGAATCCCGACGCGCTCCCTACGCATTAGCTCTCTGGGTTCAGCTCTTGGTCCATATGACCTCCTACCATATGTCCACAGCTCTATAGCTATCCATCGGGGTTTCGGGGTTTATGATGTCGTGACGCACAGGAATTCGCAACCTCCGATCCTCCAATCCCCGATGCCACTTGGCGTTGACTCACGGCCAGGCTTGATCTTCCGACACCTGTCCCTTGTTCTAGCACCTATGGCCCACACTCCTTATGACGGCATAGAGTGACACCTGTCCTCCACTATGGAGTTGTCCTCCTCCTCAGCTGTCCTGACAGCTGTACCCCACTCATCGGGGTTTCACGGATCGTGATTTCATAATGCACGAACCACTCGTCAATGGGCTCCTCGATTTCCCGATGAAAAAAATGTCGACGGTGCCTGATCTTTGGCCACCTGTCCCTGCATATGGACAGCTCAGCTTCCTCCTCGGGATTTCAAGACTTTCGGTGTCCCGACGCCTTGTCCTCTGGACTCACAATTTTCCGATCACCTATTTGCCGATGGGAAATATCCTTCTCGGTTTTCCTTGATGGCGCTAGATGATTTCCACGCGTCCCTCAAATGGACGATCCCGATTACATCGGGATTTTGAGACTTCTCCTGTCCCGTTTCTCTTGTCCTCAGGAACTCCGATTTCCCGATGCATCAAACGTCGATGGCGCTTGATCTCTGACACCTGTCCCTCAGATGGATGGTCCATATCTTCTCGTTGTTTCGAGACCTGAGTGGTCCCGATGCCTGGTGCCTCGGATCTCTGGAACGGATGATCTCATGACACGTGTCCCTCTCCAACTGGACAACTTAGATTTGTTCTATGGATTTCGAGACTTACGAGACCCCGGTTCTCATGACCTTGAGAACTCTGATATCCTGATGGCCAAAATCCCGACTGCTATCCCTCGCATAGCTTACGCTAATCCAAGGATGATGGGATTTCCCCTCCTGATATGACGACTTAGATATTCTCTTCTGTGCGCTCCTCCTCCTAAGGCTAAACCGTGCGCTACTTCTCTTGATCCAACAGATGATGGGATTTCTTCACAAGATCCGACGGCTATCGGTCCCCTCTTTCTATAGGCTTTTGTTGCTCCCTCCTGAGCGTCTAAGATTTCTTCCCAGACTTGGAAGAATGCTACGCTCCCCAGGCTTCGACCTTTGCTTCATTTTCTTTCCTGTGAACTCCTCGACTTGAGTCTCGCCTGTGCGTATGAAACGTTATTCTTCCTGAGCTTCCACGAGCACTCAGACCCCTTGGGGGGATTTGGTTCCTCTTCTCCCTCAGATGGAGAATACTTAGGCCCTCTTCTGGCTATCCTTCTGCTCAAGCCTCTTCTTGAGTACTTCTGGGTATTCAGCAACCCAGTGAAAGTTCCCTCAGTGGACCTTTCCTCCAACTTCCAGAACTCAAAGAGTTCTTTCCTCTACTGTGTCTGCTTGCACACATTCTCGACGCCCTCTTGGCGGAGTTTCTTCTCTTCCACAGAACACTCAAAAGTTCTGTCTCCCTTGTGCACCTATGCACTTCGCTCGATGCCCACCTGGTAGAGCTCCTCAGAATCCTCAGTGATTCTGGTTCCTCCTGTCTGAACTCACAATGTAGTTCCTTCCTCTATGCACTCCTTGCACAGGCTCAATACCCACCTGGAAGAGCTCCTCAGAATCCTCAGTGATTCTGGTATTCCTTTAAGAACTCACAACAGAGTTCTTTCTCTCTGTGCACCACTGTACACATGCTCAATGCCCACTTGGCAGAGCTCCTCACAGAATCCTCAGTGATTCTGTTAGCAACTGTGTCTCAGCTACACAGCCTTGCCTCCTGAGGTATTCAGTACCCTCACAGGTCTTCTTCTTGAGTTGATGACTTCAGTCATGTGCCTCAAGCACGTCTTTTTCTGACTCCTCAAAGTTCAGAAGTGAAACCTCTGTATACGGCCATCAGAACCTCAACGTTCTGTCACACCCTCCTGGTGTGAAGACTCAAAGACCTTCAATCTGAAATCAAACAAACCTCTGTAGAATGCATCCATATAACATATACAGTCACAGCATAAACAAGGGACACACACAGACATGCATATATGACAGAATAATGCAAGAAAAACTGCTCTGTTTATATTAATGGCAAATGCTTGTATATTTTACAAGGTGTTCCTAAGCTCTCTCGGCTCCTCTCTACTCTACCTTGTCTGACTCAAAATGAGATCTGAAAATCTCTTTTACCTGAGGGGCTCATCGAGAACTTACCTCCAGGATTTACCTACTCTAATTGATTACAATCAATTACAATGAATGGGTTGTCTAGTCCATGATCGAATCTAGATCTCATCCATTCTTGGCATTAAAGCCGATCTTATCTAATGCCTACACAAAGGCACGACTTCCATGGCTCAACAGCCTAAGAACATTAAATTACATTCAATACTAATTCAAATGAGGTTGCGCCTCCCTTTTAGCATATGAATGCATGCGCACTGACGTGGCTAGCTGGCTAGCTGGCTGATATGGAGAGATGCTCCTGCATCATACTCCACACTTGCAAAAAATCATGAGCTCCTGCTCATGAGATTTCTCTGTCAGCTTATTGGAAATCCCCTTGTATCCCAAACAAATGTGTGGAGCTGTCCATTTTCTCCATCCTACTGCTGCTTCTGCTGTGCTGCTACTACTTTCCTTCTGCTCAGCCTCTCCTTACTGGCAGTGTCTGCTGATTTCAACATCATCTCCATGATCTCCTCGATCACTTCATCCAGCTGCTCCAGTGGCTAGTTTTGTTGTTGCAGTCTCCTTAGCTGCAAAAAGTTTTGGCCATTGGGAAGATCATCATGATCTCCCACGCCTTCATTTGTTTCCTTCTTCATCTGTTGGATGTGAACGCCCTGCACTTTTACCCTTTCCTCTAGGGCTTCTATTTTATCCCACAGATCATCAAAACATGTGTTGTCTACCTCTTTATCCTCTTCTTCTGCAACCTCCCATGTTGTAGTCTTTTCAGTTGCAATGTTGAATATGTCGAGCCATTCCTTGGAATGCTCGTTTCCTCCTTCTGTTTCTTTTGCTGTCAGATCAAATGCTACAACGCTCTCATCTCACTGGTTGGAGTCAGTGAGACATTCCACCGAATGCTCATCTTCCTCTTTGATACTCATCATCAACTGTGACTGTTCCCCTGTTGTTGCTGCATTTTCAACAGAATTTTTTGCCTCCTCCTGGGGAGATGGTAGGAATAATTGTATTCCCCAAATCATCAAGATATCACCCTGATGTTCTTTCACCTCTGTCAACTTCACCTGTTGATCTAAGTTCACCTCTGAATTTATGAGACTATCAGACAGTCTCATCTTCTCTGTCAGCTCCTCTGGCTGATCCAAATTCATCTGTCCATCCCTACCCACCTAGCAATATGGGATGCTTCCGCTGTTGCTTCCCTGGAAGATCATGAGATCAACCGATCCCATCTTCATCAGCACCCTCTGCTGAATTGAATTCTCCATGAGACCTTCAGATGGTCTGAATTGTTCATCTCTGCCCACTTGGTAGTTTAACATGCTTCTGCTGCCCTCCTGGCAGTCTTCAATGCTTTCACTGCCCTCCTGGCAGTCCTCGAGATCTTCATATGATATCCTTTCATTGCCCAGCTGGCAATGCAAAGTTTCCTCATTGTCCTCCTGACAGTCCATGATATCTTCAGCCAATCTCATTTCTGTTTCCTTGCCCAACTGGCAATTTGAAATTCCCTGACTATCCTCACGACAGTCTTTGAGACCCTCAACTGATCTCAATCTGTTGCCCTCTTGGGAAACCAGAATTTCTTCTTTTCTGCCCAACCGATAGTGTTTGAGATCATCAGTCGATCCCAATTCATCCCAATCATCATCATCATCATCATCAAGACCTTTTCCAGTCTCCGGTTCACATACCTCAACCGTCCTACTAACAACTTTCACTGTCTTCTGACCATAAATTCCTTGACTGGCCAACTTGCCTTCGGCTTTTTCCATGGGCCATTCATACACCCATTTCGGCTTGGCTTTCTGTTGCATCTTCAATGCAAGATTTTCTATATCTTCCCTTAATTCATCAAGCTTCTCTTCTTAGATCTTCCTCCCAGCGTGCCTATGGTCTTTAGTAGCCATGGCGCTGTCTCTGTTTTCCTTCCTGGCAGATCTACTGCTGTCACTTCGCACTAAGAGTTCCACCAGTCTCATCCTTACAGTCTCCCTAACTATCTTCACGATTGCTGCCTACCTACAATAACTCCCTACAGATTCCTCAGCAACTTTGTCTTCCTTCACCTGCAATACACAGATGAAATCCCACTCTGATACCACTTAATGTGTATCAGAGTACTTTCTTCTCCTCTACCTCTTCCTGCCTGAAATATACAAGCAATAATTTCCAGCTCTGATACCACTTGATGCAGGCACTGGTGTTTGAGACACCTCAGACTCACCCGCTCACAGGATCTCTCTGTTCCTCTCCCTTCGAGCCGAAGTGGCTCTTTAGATTCCCTGCTAGAATCGCTGCTGTGAAAATCCCAGTCCACAGGTCCTTCTCATTCACCCGCACGGCCTCTACACAAGACCGTGGTTATCCCCGAGTCTGCATCAGGGTTCGGGGTTTCGCGGTTTATGATGTCGAGAATCATTGCACTCTCGAATCCCCGATTCGTGATTAGCACCCTCTCGCCTTTAGCCCCTAACCGACTATGCTCTGGTCCATATGACCCCTCCAAGAAGACCTCAGCCTTATATCCCTCTATCGGGATTTCAATCCTAGATTTCCCGATGAGTCTTTTGTCCTTAGCCCCTCCTGGCTAGACTCCTTGGTCCATGCGACCCGTCTCTGTGTGACCGCAGTCTTATCACTTCATCGAAGTTTCAGCATTTTCGATGACATGATGTTCATGTCCACGGGACTCACGATTTGCCGAATCCCGACGTGCTCCCTACGCATTAGCTCTCTAGGTTCAGCTCTTGGTCCATATGACCTCCTACCATATGTCCGCATCTCTATAGCTATCCATCGGGGTTTCGGGGTTTATGATGTCGCGATGCATAGGCCTTCGCAACCTCCAATCCTCTGATCCCCGATGCCACTTGGAATTGACTCACGGCCAGGCTTGATCTTCCGACACATGTCCCTTGTTCTAGCACCTATGGCCCACACTCCTTATGACGGCATGGAGTGACACCTGTCCTCCACTATGGCGTTGTCCTCCTCCTCGGCTGTCCTGACAGCTGTACCCCACTCATCGGGGTTTTGCGGATCGCGATTTCACAATGTACGAACCACTCATCAACGGGCTCCCCGATTTCCCGATGAACAAAATGCCGACGACGCCTGATCTTTGGCCACCTGTCCCTGCAGATGGACGGCTTAGCTTCCTCCTCGAGATTTCGAGACTTTCAGTGTCCCGACGCCTTGTCCTCTAGACTCGCGATTTTCCGATCACCGATTTGCCGATGGGAAATCTCCCTGTCGGTTCTCCCTGATGGCGCTAGATGATTTCCACGTGTCCCTCAAATGGACGATCCCGATTACATCGGGATTTCGAGACTTCTCCTGTCTTGTTTCTCTTGTCCTCAGGAACTCCGATTTGCCAATGCGTCAAATGCCGATGGTGCTTGATCTCTAACACCTATCCCTCAGATGGACGGTCCAGATCTTATCATTGTTTCGATACCTAAGTGGTCCCGATGCCTGGTGCCTCGGATCTCTGGAACGGATGATCTCGTGACACGTGTCCCTCTCCAACCGGACGACTTAGAATTGTTCTCGGGATTTCGAGACTTTCGATACCCTGGTTCTCATGACCTCGAGAACTCCGATATCTAGATGGCCAAAATCCCGACTGCTATCCCTCACGCAGCTTACGCCAATCCAAGGCTGACGCGATTTCCCCTCCTGATCTGACGGCTTAGATCTGCTCTTTTGTGCGCTCCTCCTCCTGAGGCTAAACCGTGCGCTACTTCTCCCGATCCAATGGATGATGGGATTTCTTCACGAGATCCGACAGCTGTCGGTCCCCTCTTTCTATAAGATCATGTTGCTCCCTCCTGAGCGTCTAAGCTTTCTTCCCAGACTTGGAAGAATTCTATGCTCCCCAGGCTTCAACCTTTGCTTCCTTTTCTGCCCTGTGAACTCCTTGACTTGAGTCTCACCTGTGCGTATGAAACGTTATTCTTCCTGAGCTTCCATGAGCACTCAGACCCCTTGGGGGGATTTGGTTCCTCTTCTCCCTCATATGGAGAATACTTAGGCCCTCTTCTGGCTATCCTTCTGCTCAAGCCTCTTCTTGAGTACTTCTGGGTATTCAGCAACCCAGTGAAAGTTCCCTCAGTGGACCTTTCCTCCAACTTCAAGAACTCAAAGAGTTCTTTCCTCTGTTGTGCCTTCTTTCACACCTTCTCGACGCCCTCCTGGTGGAGTGTCTTCTCTTCCATAGAACACTCAACAGTTCTGTCTCCCTTATGCACCTATGCACTTCGCTCGATGCCCACCTGGCAGAGCTCCTCAGAATCCTCAGTGATTCTGGTTCCTCCTATCTGAACTCACAATGTAGTTCCTTCCTCTATGCACTCCTTGCACAAGCTCAATACCCACCTGGCAGAGCTCCTCATAATCCTCATTGATTCTGGTATTCCTTTAAGAACTCAGAACAGAGTTCTTTCTCTCTGTGCACCACTGTACACATGCTCAATGCCCACTTGGCAGAGCTCCTCACAGAATCCTCAGTGATTCTGTTAGCAACTGTGTCTCAGCTACGTAGCCTTGCCTCCTGAGGTATTCAGTACCCTCACAGGTCTTCTTCATGAGTTGATGAATTCAGTCATGTGCCTCAAGCACGTCTTTGTCTGACTCCTTAGAGTTCAGAAGTGCAACCTCTGTGCACGGCCATCAGAACCTCAACGTTCTGTCACACCCTCCTGGTGTGAAGACTCAAAGAACTTCAACCTGAAATCAAACAAACCTCTACAGAATGCATCCATATAACATATACATTTACAACATAAATAAGGGACACACACAGACATGCATATATGACAGAATAATGCAGGAAAAATTGCTCTGTTTATATTAATGGCAAATGCCTGTATATTTTACAAGGTGTTCCTAAGCTCTCTCGGCTCCTCTCTACTCTACCTTGTCTGACTCAAAATTGGATCTGAAAATCTCTTTTACCTGAGGGGCTCATCGAGCGATTCCCTCCAGGATTTACCCACTCTAATTAATTACAATCAATTACAATGAATGGGCTGTCTAGTCCATGATCAGATCTAGATCTCAGCCATTCTTGGCATTAAAGCTGATCTTATCTAATGCCTGCACAAAGGCACGGCTTCCATGGCTCAACAACCTAAGAACATTAAATTACATTCAATACAAATTCAAATGAGGTTGCGCCTCCCTTTTAGCATATGAATGCATGTGCGTTGACGTGGTTGGCTGGTTGGCTGGCTAATATGGAGAGATGCTCCTGCATCAACCATAGGCCCGATACCATATTTAGGTTGGAGTTAGGCGACCGAATCTCTACACTTTTGAATGAGATGGGAGTCTGAGGTTCCCTAGTGTGATACATTAGGGAAGATACCACTCTCTTGGAGCTTTGGAAGGAGATGTTGCATGATTTGATGCCTCTTATGCGACACATCGTCAGAGTGTCTAGGCTACTAGAAGTGAGGAGGGCTCTCGATTATAGGCACAACTCTTCTTCCACTACGACCTGTTCATCCAGTACCCCATCTATTTATGAGGATGTCCATGATCATCCTTCTCCACATCCTCCTCCTCCTCCTTCACCTCACCCAGATTATGAGGAGACACCACATATTCCTCATCCTCCTCTTTCATTTCATCTAGATGAGCAGGAAGGACCTATTGATCATCCATCATCTTCCACTATAGACAAGTCCTCCACTACTATTGTAGATATGCAGATTATCCCACCAGCTAGACCAAATATGTTATAGCAGTTATTTGACTTGTCCATGATATATATATATATATATGATGTTTTTTTCTATTGATCATGTTGATGATATACTTATTTTATATGTTGATGTTGATGTGTGTATTGTTAGGTCATGTTAGATACGTTTGTTAAATGTTCTTCATAGATGTGTATGTTATAACATTTTTCATTAGACGTGCATTTTTCTTGTTTATCATGATGATATACTTAATTAATTTATATTTTGATGTTGATGTGTACATTTTTAGGTCATCTTAGATATGTTTAATGTTAAATGTGCTTGATAGATTTGTATGTTAAATGATTCTTGTTAGATGTGATCACAATGATGATGCCCTGTTATATTATTAGATATTTGTGCTATCTAATTAATGACTTTTATATGTGCTAGAGGTATATATAATTAGATGATGTTAGCTAGTGAATATAAATGTGTATTTTAGATTTTGTTTATGTTTGTTATAATATGGTTATCATCATCATGTTTATTTTTATAAATTACAAAGTTCAATATGGTTGAAAATATAATTATAAAATCGAAACTATAATTGCATAGATAGTTCATTATATATATTCATTCTAACTAATTTTGTTTTTCAAATAGAAAAAAACAAATTACATATGAATAAATATTATTTTCCATTGTACTAATTACTATTTTTGAATATTCTTCTACACTAAAAATTGTTATTATAAAAAGTTATGATCTCCAATTATAAGAATTCTATTGGCTTTAACATTTTATGGATGCAAATCTTCCTATTTTTATTTTTGTCATTATTTCATAAGTTGATTGCTATCAAATTTTAAAATATTACTTCATTAATTGTGGTTTTACTCAACATTGGGTGCATAATTTTATAAAAAATTTCAAAATAAATGATAAAAGTATGTAAACTAACAAACACTACTTGATCAACTTGAGTGAATCATATTGTCGTTGTTCTTGATCCTATGTGTGAGTGAGTGCCCAGTGCTAGGGTTCCCTCTCCCAACCATGGAGGATCTGGGTTCACCCCAGGCCCCTCCTCCTCCTTCTCCTTCGTTCACTGATGAAGCCTTCAATTTGATGCTGGCATCACTGTCGAAAAAGAACAATATAGAAGCCTCCAAGTTCGTGAAGAAAATGGATGACATTCCATAAATCTCCCTTCCTCCAGAGGGTCCGATCTAGGTTGCCTTGTCTCTGGTGAACCGTGCCCTTGTGTGTCAGTTTACTGGCCTTTGGCCCTCTCCAAAAACAATGGAGACCTAGGTTGTAAAAAAATAGAGGCCTTTGATCAAGAATAGTGTAACCTCATATTTCTTGGGGAGAGGCTAATTTCTGTTCGAATTCATCTCAAAAGAGGATAAAGAACTGATATTTAGGAATGGACCTTACTTCATGGGTCCTTGGGGCCTATATCTCAATAAGTGGATGATGGATTTTGATCCAGCAGTGGATGTTTCGACGACCGTTCCTATGTGGGTTCGATTTCTGAGTATCCCAATGCATTGCTAGAACTAGGATTCTCTGAAGCACATAGGCAATTCCCTAGGAAAATTTATTGACTGGGAAAACATTAAGGACGAATATGACTATGCCCGAATCTGCGTTGAGGTCGAATTAGAGGTGGGTCTTCTGGAGGCAATAAAAATCAATTTCGACAGTTGATATCATGTGCAAAATCTAGATTATGAGCAACTTCCCTTCAAATGATAGAAATTCCACGATTATGGTCACTTTTCCAAGGGTTTCTTGAGAAATGGAGAGGTGGAGAAAGGAAAAGAGGAGGGTTGGAATCAGGTCAAGTGGTCAAAGACTACCCGTAAAACCCCAAACCCTACTATGGTTCCAAATGGTAAAGGTCCTCAGTCGGCTCCTAATTAGCAAAACCATCCCCCGAAGTTTCAAGAAAACAAGTTTTGTCCCTTTAGCTCAGCTTCAGTAGAAGTCTAGGAGGTCGAGATGAAAAAGAAAGCGATCCCAGAAAAAGGCACATCCTTAAGATCAAGGTAAGGAGAAAGCGCCTCAGAAAGACCTAAGGAAAAGCATGCAAAAGATGAAGAGGAAGAACAGGATTCAGAGGAATCCAAGGAGGAGGGAGAAATAGGGGAATCACAAATCTTGGCTAAAATATCGATAAGAGGTCGAATGCCTACCCGGGAAAAGAGAGAACAAGAAACTTACAAAGACAAGCTTCAGGGTAGTCAACCAACCCTTGAGAAACTATTGGAAAGAACTCCGAAGATGACAATAAACCGGACTCGGGGCTCAAAGGGGGCTCACCACACCCAAAAAAGTAAGTGATGAAGGTTGTCTCCTGGAATTGCAGAGGAATGGGGAGAAAAGTGAAAGAAGAAGACATAAGAACCTTGTTAAGGATAGAAGCCCCATATATTATTCTAATCCATGAGACAAAAATGGAGGACAAAGACTTCCTCCAAACAAGTAATAAATTTTGGAATAAAGGTGGAGGACAGGTTGTCTTAGCTCGTGGAGCTTCAAGTGGGTTGGGCACTCTTTGGAATAATAACAAGTATGCGATGGTCACTGAGACCTTAAATACCCACCGGTTGTTCCTGAAAAATCGTCATATTGATACTAAGGATGTATTTTTCCTTTTCAATGTGTATGTCCCAGTAAACGCAGGGGAGAAGAAGGCCTCTATTAGAAATTTGGAAGATATAGAGAATCTGGAAAACACCATTATTGTTGGCGATCTCAACCTCACCTTTCTTATGTCTGAGAAGCGAAGAGGAAGAATCGTTAGGGATCTGGGAAGGGAATAGGTGGAGGACCTCATGCAGGATTGGGACTTTCTCAACATCAAGCCCTTAAACAGTAAGCACACTTGGTAAAATAAAAGAGTCGGTCCTGGGCATATTGCAGCAAGACTAGATAGATTTCTTGTTCAAAGTTCTTTTCTCCTTTTATTATTAGAGGCTAGAATGCATATCATTCCCTATAGTGCTTCAGATCATAAGCCGATCAAGCTTGAATTGTT
>JZKD02S1722162.1:84068-95419 GCA_000966675.3 Picea glauca
GAGATGACAAGACATAGACACGACCAATACAAAGTGGATCTATGTAACAATATATGTGTCATTGTTCAAGAGAAACTCCTTCGCAACCTCAGCAAAGTACATATCAAAGTGATCACTCAACCCAGAGTCTTCTTACCAATCCTGATGTAGTATGAATCTAACCATGTGAATAGATGTCTGGATGTCCAACATGGAAGAAACCACTGGATTACCGGTCATTGATGTAAACCGTTAACACGCATGAGGGAGATCAACATTAATGTCAATGATTCCCAAGGTACCCTAGTACATTCCAATGAATGTCAATGGATGAGCTGGAGTCGAACATCCGTGGAATCATCCGATCAGAGGTCAGTGATGTAAACCCACTGTCGAACGTGAGGAGGCTTGCCATTGAGGCATGCAGGTCCCAAAGTACTAACTAGTTTCTAAGCCTAATTCCCAGATAATGTGTTGAGGTCGATAGGAATAGGCTCATTGAAGGAGGGCCTTGATATATCCCCCATCAATGACACGAAACAGACATAGAGATGTAATTGGTAGATCAAACAAACATGGACTAACAAGAGTTTTGAGACAAGATATTTGTGATGGCTGACTCTTGAGGCGGATACTTCCCTTGAACACTTAGGCACAACAACAAAACATGACATGGACCAAAACTTGATGATGTAGTGGATGTTGTGACTTACGTCAGGTGACCCAAAGGAGTGAGAGAAACTCAAAGGATTGGCTCAGTGTAGAGGTTCAATGGATTACAATGCGTGCAAATGACAAAGTGTCGTGTTCAAGGGCGACTCTAGGAATTACTTGGTAATGTTCTCAAGAGACTATTTGGCTTGCGTCTTTCAAATTTTCCCCCATCCAAATAGACGAGTACCTCTTTTTTAATTTAACGAACTCGAGGAGGGTAACACATGATTGATATAACTCACCTTCGGTAAGTTGCTCTTCTTTTGTTTAACGAACCGGAAGAAGTAAGGGTTTGGTCCCGTATGGGCCTATCGATGTTTGTTTTAATGAGTCCAAAGACAAAAAACTCAAAGGTTTTTCGTGATTATAGAGTCTGGAAAAACACTTAAAAGAGAACTCTCTCAGTTCCTTTTTCTTACAGTAGTCTGACGAGACCGAAAAAGAGATAAACTATCGCTCGAAAGACGCCCTTTCAAACCTTTTAATGAGCATGAAAGGAAGCAAGATCACTCGACAATATTTTCATATTTAGAGAGTCTGAAAAGAGTTTAAAGATGACTCCAGGGGGGTTCCTTTTTCATGTGTCCATGCAGGTTGGAAAAAGAGATAAAAGTCTACCCGCTGCATTCTCATATTTTCGAGCTTGAGAACAAACCAAGACTATTCTCATGAGTGCGACAAGGTAAATAATCGATCAGAACTGCTAGGAAACCTGTGATGTCAAAACTACAATCTAGAGGTTTAGTGAAGCCATTATATTGTTAGAGAAACCCACAAATAACTATACCTTATAAAAAATGGAAATTTATAAATAGTAATACAATGAAAATTCCATTTACCATTTCATTTTGCATAAGGATTTGTAGCAGTGGAGATTCTCACTTTGGAGGTGGATCTTGTTTCGCTTGATACCGAAGCTACAGTTGACCGTTTCTCTTGTCGTTCAGACTAGGTAGATCTTCATCTCCCCTTATTTCAATCACATGGTTTAATATTCATTTTCATAGCAGCATTGAATTTAAAAAATGAATCCCTAAGTCGCCCCAAAAAGATCAAATCGGCCTCTATTAAAAATGATGGGAGTAAGACATTATTTGTGCAAAAACGTTTTATAAAGTGATAGCCAACATGCCAATGCCTTGACACTTGGGTGGATGGGTCGTTTTTCTCAAAGAACCCATAAGAAATTCTCACATATGCCCATGCATCCATAATGGAAATCGTTTTCATTTAAAAACGTTTTATTGTTGTGTGATGGATATTGAATGGAAAAGAGAGGGCATGATGATTATAAAAGAGGGCGTGGTATTTTTAAACAATGTGGGCATTAGATTTCATGTTTTTAAATTGCTTTAAGAAATTGCCGAAAATTGTCGAAAAAGTGAAATAATGAAATTCTTTGCTTTTTGTTTTGTAGGTGATTTCGGCGACCATGATCGAGTGGAAAGAACGAGAGAATGAGATGGATGACTTGTCTTCCTTGCAGAGTCTTCACATGTGGGACACATTGAGAGCTTGTGGCTTACTGAAATTCTTCAAATTACGAAAAATGAAGAAGGAGATTTTATTTCTTGAGCACATGATCAGCTTATGGGATGTCATGGAGCAAGGTTTCTGGATTGGAACATAGCTTCTAACCATCGAGTTGGAAGACGTATATTTCTTGAATGGCATCTCGAAAAGAGGGGTTCCTATCTTTTCCCGGGCAGAGGGCGCTTCCTGAGAAAGTGGGCATGTATCTGGCACGTCATTGTGTCCAAGGAGCAAGACTGGTGGGGGGTAGAATACCTATCAAGTATATCTGAGAGTTACCCCTCCGGTCCATTTTTTTTTCCATCACGAGCATGAAGGGAAGCACTAGCGCACATATGGCATTGAGATCATAGGTAGCTTACGGCATGCAGTGTTTGGAGCCAACACTATTTAACTAGAGCGCAGGGTTCCTTCGGAATGTGAAGGAACAGGTTTTGTGGTGTAGGATGGGGTAGAAACAATTCGGATATGGCTCTTTTATGGTCTCAATTTTCTTAGAGAACATTCCTAGATGCAGCCTCAGATAGCACTGACAGTGCGACCAGTGGACAAACCATGGATGGAGAGGTGGACTAGCCTATCTCCGAGGTTAGTAGCGGAGTCAGAGTTCTGTTTCACCAGGGACTTCTTCGCTTGGCTGAGACGACAGTATCTCTGGATAGAAGACTTCCCGTATGCTAGGGTGGATTTTCACGGGAGCATGGATTTGATTCTACCTACGGGGGAAGATTGGGATGAATAAGGTAAGAGACTGAGCAATACCTTGTCTAGTTTTTGTTTTTTATAAGTTTTTTAATGTATATATTTTTTTGGGTACGTAGAAGAGTTTTTAATGGATGTATTGTTTTTAACATGCAGACAAGGGAGTAGTGAGCCCGACTGAGATACCGATACCAGGACGTCGTGGGGGTGCTCTGGTTGCAGCAGATCTGGGAGTACCAGTGATAGGTCTCTGGGAGGTTGAAAGAAACCTTCAAGGCCTCACGATGGTCATTCCTCCTTTACGGAGGGGAGAAGTGCCTTTACATCTGCAGAGGCACACTGTGGGAGTGCCAGAGAATGTCAATTCTCTACTGAGATGCATGGTGCGTGCAGTGATATGTTACTCTCAGCACAATGTAGTGCAGGGAGATTAGAGTCTCTCTGGTGATCTTATTTTGTATGACTCGTCAAGCGATGTTGTATGGGTGAAAAGACCCAACATTTTTCTCTTCTAAATACTTTTTTGATGTAATCAAAACATTTTTAGTCACGCTATGTATATATATATAGTTCCAAGTTTTTTACAGTGCCAAATGATTTTTACATGATGATGCCTTTAATGTGATGTGTTTTAATTTGCATCTGATGTACAATTTGCTTTCCTTTATAAAATATTATCTATGGGCAAGATACCAATCCATGATGTAATTAGCTAACGAATACGAAACATTGTTGAGTTCTCTTGGAATATGTCTGTATTCAATGTAATAAAACATTCGTTCAAGACGATGAACTTGTAGGTGGAGACGTAGCAGGATAGGATTACGAATAGCGTAGATATGATTGAGTTGATAGACCACGAGTTGGGAGTCTAAGTAAACAATGATATGAGAGATACCTAGGGAGGAGGTTTGGGTTAAGAGTCCGATGACAACATGATATTCTGCCATGTTATTGGTCGCTGGTCCCAAGCATATACCTCCTGAACTCACCACCTCGTCAAAATGGTAAATGACCCATGTTGCCGAAGCAATGTTCTGGGTGTGTCGACTAGCGCCATCTGCAAACGGGACAAAGATAGGAAAGAAATACGTCATCTGCGCATGAAAACAAAAGGAACAGTATGAGTGGCAAAGGTAAATACTCGAGCATGCAAAAGAAACAGACACACCAAACTAAAATACAATACTGTACAAAGTACACATGTTGGGTGATCTAGGCATAGTAATTTTTAAGGTAAAGCCCATTCCGGGGTTCTCCCAGGGAAATTCCATCATAATCGACTAACACGTAGGCGCCTCTATGTAGAACACATTTCACAATGTAAGGACCATGCCACAGAGGTTCTAACTTACCTGTCCCCAATTTGTCATGAGCCTGGTCATAGACGAGGACTAAGTCTCCTTTTGCAAAAGTCCGAGGATGGACGAATTTGTTGTATTGATTTTTAATCCGTTTCTGATGTGCCTCGTTAATGAGAGCGACATCACGACGTGTTTAAGATGGAATCTTGCACTCGATTGGTAAAACGGCTTCGATGCCATATACTAACTAGAAATGAGTAGATCCGGTTGCAGTTTTCATGGAAGTACGGTAAGCCCAGAGAGCAGAGAAAAGTTGTAGATGCCAGGATGTCTTGTTTTCCCCTACCATGTTTTGAATCATGGTTTTGAGGACCTTGTTGATGGCCTCAACTTGTCCATTAGCCTGAGGATAGTATGGGGATGAGTTTTCATGGAGAAAACCCAATTTTACATGCAATTCGCTCATCATCTGGTTCTTAAAGTGTGCACTGTGATCAGTGACAATGGTGTGTGGTACACCAAAACGAGTTATGATGTGGTTAAAAAGAAACAGAGCTGCGGTACGACCATCGTTCAGAAAGGTAGGCATAGCCTCAACCCATTTTGTAAAGTAGTCGACAACGACTATTATATAACCGTGCCCCCCAGATGAGGTAGGCTTACATTGCATGAAATTGATGCCTCACTTGGAGAAGGGGTTGATGGCGATAATAGGGTGCAGCGTAGTAGGGTGGGTGCATGCCTTGTTGTTAAAAACTTGGCAGGGTGGGCACTTTTTGACTGCCTCGATGCAATCTTTGAAAATCGAGGGCCAAAAATAGCTGGCACGTAGGATTTTTTGGGCTGTGGCCATCCCAGAAAGGTGACATTCATTTAGAATGCGCTCGGCCTCCGCATGAAGGATGGTCGCCAGTTTCTGTTGAAGGAAAATCTCCCTGCGGACAGGTAGATCGCCTCAAAGAGCTAGACTCTTAACTCTAAGACAGAAAGTGCTTATCATGGTCACTGACTTCCTTTTAGATCTAGGTGGACTAGTGTGTGAGAAGGAAGGAGAAGAGAAGTACCTTTTACCGGTGTTTGTCCCTGCACACTTCGAGTTGAGCTCCAATCTTTTGCTCCTCAATAAGCCCTGTAGACAAACAAAGTACGACCACTTCCTACTCTATCAACATTAGTCTGAAATAGTTCTATCTACTAAAGAGACAAACTCATGTGAGATTGAACATGAATTAGAAAGAAACAGGACAAGCAAATTATATTAATGAGGACAAAACATTGCTTATAGCCATAGATGAATTGCAACAGTTCCGTCAAGTCCTCCTTGTCTACCCCTTGCTCAAAAGATCCATGATCAAATGATGATAGCTTCACCAATTTCTCCTATGAGATCATAGGTCTTTTTCCTCTAAAATAACTCTGTTCCAGCACCACTTACAAGATCATAAGTTTGGTGTGATTCTCCTTTTTCTGTCCCCTTTTACCATTAGAAGTTTGCTTATATAGCCTTGGAGAGGCTTTAACCACTTGAGATATCCTTGGGGAAGTTGAGGATTTGCCTCCTTTAGTTGAGGATCTTCCCTAAGATCATGGCTGGACTAGGGATTCGAATCCAATTGCCTTCCAAGAATGAAAGGATCCTTTCCCCATTCATCTCAACAACTTAACTACTGCCTAGAACAGGTAGCGCTCCCTCAAAAGGGCCATCAGAGCACTACAACACTCCCCAGTAGGATTAAGAGGGGTTCCAACACTCCTAAATACACCAACGCTCCCTCAAAATGGCCAAAGGATCTTTATAACGCTCCCAGACAGTGTAAGGGGGAGCGCCAGCGCTCCCAGAAGAGGTATAGGGGAGCGCTCTCCTTCAAAAGATTAGTTTTTTGAGTGTTTTCAGATGGAAAAAGGTTCATGAGCCTACTGACTCATTTCTCCTCTTCCAAATCAAATGTTTGAGGTGTTTCAAGTGTCTTTCTCATGTCATTATAGGCACGACATAGG
The DNA here is from genome assembly GCA_000966675.3 of Picea glauca. Taxonomy (NCBI): domain Eukaryota; kingdom Viridiplantae; phylum Streptophyta; class Pinopsida; order Pinales; family Pinaceae; genus Picea; species Picea glauca. The sequence continues at coordinate 90,299 of JZKD02S1722162.1, forward strand.
CATCATGGCAGTATGCTTCCCTGACACTTGCGACATTTGTGAGCAAAATGTGACACTTGTAATGACGACACTTGCGACACTATCAAAGTGAGTATTTTTTATGTGTAACACCTAGTCTATGCATTGAAACCATTACAAAAATGGCAGAAAGAGGCAGATCTCAAGAAAGATTGTCTCAACTCATGGAATTAGAAGAAGACATGATCATGGATGGTTTCATTCAGGAGGTACAAAAAGTTAAAGACAAATATTGGCATGATAGACACATCAAGAAGAATAAATTTAAGGAAGTGTATCTGGTTCTCCTCTATGACAATAAATACTTACAAAACCTAGGGAAATTCATGATGCATTGTCTCAGGCCATATGAGATACAATCTAGCACAGATGGAGGTGTTGTGTAGCTAAAGGATTTAACAGGAAAAGAGATGCAAGGATTTTTGAATAGTAGTCGATTGAAACTGTATAGGAACGATCGACCTAGTAACCCTTAGTAGTTGCAGCACACAAAAATACAATTGTACATAGTGTATATAGTAGAAACTTAAAAAAAAAAAGAAAAATGTGGGAAAAGAAGAAAAGAAAGAAAAAATGGGAAAAAGAAGAAAAATACAAAAAGATGAAATAAATGGATAAGTGTTTTGCATGAAAGATATGATGATACAAAATGCAGATGAAAACAATTGGAACATGAATACACTGGGCACTAGAAAAAGGTTACCAGGTAGAAAAAGGAGCACGTCAAGATAAAAAGATGGAAAAAGGAAAAATGTGGTGGTCGGAAAAGTACAGTGCAATAGAGAATTTATGGAACGACGTATAAAAGTGGAAATTGTGCATGTAAAGACTCATTGTGAATTTGTGCATAAGATATCTAAGGATGAAAACCGAGTGTGAGTAGGTGATTTCAAGGTAATTTAGAGAAGATTTATAGAAACCCAGTCTATATTTAATAGAATGGTGCCACTGAAGGTTGAATCTCCCAACCAATCCACAAGGAAAACATGTAGTTCCACAAGGTCTCCACATAATAAAATGACCAAGGGGGTAAAAATTCATCTAGAGGGATTGGTGGGTGTGGATGCCATTCCTTCTCTAGTCATTCATCTAGTGAGTCCCACACTTTTATATTAACAATATGTTCCATCGACATAGGAGATGCAGGTTGAGACGTAGGGAGAAACATGAAACCCTAGCACAAAGAAGAACCTCGCACAACAACTTGGGTTAGGAACACCACAACATATGAATGAGCATGATAATGAAAGAACAGAGTCATATGAGACTAAAGGACATGCCAAATAATCACAACACCTTGTTTCATAGCCAACGTAGAAGTCAAAGGAAGTACTAGTGGAAGATGTTACAGACCAGAAAGATTCATACACAGAAGAAAAAGAGAAAGAAAACGAGGAAGAACTTCCAGGGACATCAGTAGGACATAAGATAATTAGGGAAAAAACTACCACAAAAAATAACACCAACCAAAAAGGAGTTAACACCATCACTGCCAAAGATATCAGATGGATTCAAAGTAGTTGGTGACCTGTTAGGGTCTATAAATAGACTAAGGTATTTTGATCACGATGTGAAAGACACAGACAAATTCCCATAGTTTGTGACACAAGTATACATGGAGAGAAAAGGAAAGGGTCCATCACATAATCCTATTTTGGAACCAAAGCAGTGGATTGCAGGTATTTATAACACAGGGATCATGAACCTACTAGAGATTCCCCACTTTTAGAGGGGAAAGGATAAAAATTCATCTTTCAAACATATTTTGGCACTAATACATTGAAGTATTTTATGGATGTAGAGGCATGTCTTTGTAGATGTATATTTAATTTCAGAGATCACAGGTTTACCGACAGATGGAGAAAAACCAAAGAACTATTTTGATGACAAGAAAAAGGAAAAATATTTAGCAGAGGAGATGAAGAAGAAATATGGAACTAATAGAGGGTCCCAGAGAATAATAATTAATTGAATCAATGAACCAGTGACACGGTTGGCGATGAATTTGATGGCTTGCAAACATTTGAGGAAGTTTCAGAAGGAAGAATCACCTGCGGGAGTTATAGTAGCAGGAACATAGTGTGTAAAAGGGAGTTTACTCAGCTATTCCCCATACTTACTGAATTTATTCTTAGAAGACTATAAGGAAACACATGATTTAGGCACATAGTTTCACTACTCATGGTTGATTATATTGATATCCATGGTTGGGTATGGAGAGACGAAGTATAACATATTTTAATAGAGGTTAGGAAAGTTCCACGCAATGAAGTATACAACACTATGGCACACCTCATATGCAAAGAAAAGAAAGGAAAATTCTACCGTTTTTTCCATGATGCTTGAAGAGATACAAGAGAAGTTAGCTACTACATGGAGAATACCACCAGAAGTGGTAAGGGATAACTAAGGAATTGCATACTTTAAAGCTTCCAGACACAACATGTGGATCTAGGCTAGAAGGAATCCTAATAAGGAGTGGATACAATTGAGATATTGTTTCAAAGTAGAGGAAGTGCAATGGGATAGAAAGGACTGGCCAAAGGAATGGAATATGCCAGTGATACCGAGGAAGGTACAAATATATAAGAAGAAAGTAGAATATGACACTTCAAAGCAGTCCACAAGTCCAAAAACAAATACAAGAAAGGCAACAAAGCACACCAAGGAAACATGGAGTAGTGAAACAATTATAAATCCAAGACAAAAGAGGATGATCCCAAAGTCTTCAGCACAAGAGAAGGAGAGAACAAGAGAAAAAATGGAGGAACATAGAAAGATACAAATACTCCTCTCCCAGAGGAAATAGGAGGGGGTAGTCTCCCAAATTTAGAGATGCCAGTGAAAATGACACATACATAAACTATGCCATTGAATATAAAAATGATAGAGTCAGTTGGTCAATGCAAGAAGATGAAGGTGCATAAGGGCGTTCCTGAGCTCACATTGACATAAGATGACATGGATTTGGTTGCAAAGAAAGTACAGGACTGGGAAACAGAGACATGGGATTATGCATAGAAGAAAAGGTAAGAGATAATCAAGAAGTTCACAGAGGTTAAGGAAGCACTAGAACAACTAAAACTCACTACAATGTAGTAGAAAGAATAAGTGCACCAACAAAATTCTCAAGAAATATTAGTTCCAACGCAGGAGACAGTTTAGATAATATCAATGGGGAGTGAAATTTTTTTCATAACTCAAGAGATGTTGTAGGTGGATGAGGAGACAACACAGAAGCCATTAAAAGACATCAATCATTTCTACTTGGCACTTCCCAAGGTTCTAACTAAGGTGCTATATAAACTGAAAATCAGTGTCATGCAAGAGAATCAGTCAAGGGCACGCACAGACGTGAAAATTTTACAATTAGATAATGAAGTAAAGATGAAACTAGAGTTGACAATCAATCATGTGCAGTTTGAGAGAGATATAGTAAATAAGAACAATGCCAAAATAGATAAGAAAGTGTTTAAAACAATTTTTGATAGAACACAAGAAGGGAACATACCAATAGAGGAAAAGATTGAAAATATAGAGCAGGATATGGAGGCGTATAAGAACCACATTACATATTTGAACGAACTCCTAGAACCTAAAACCCTACTAGAAGTTAAAACAAAAAGGGAACATGATGTTAAAATTCATACAAAGATTGTTGCATGAAGGATTCATGAAATGACTGGGTTGTAGAATAAAAGTGCACAGTTATGGAAAAATTTGCAAGAGGATGGAAAACTGCAGGAGATAGACTAGAAAGAGGAAGGGGTAAACACAACACTATAAGAATTGAAAAAGTTATAGGAACAATTGAAGAGCATACAAGTAAAAAAGAAGGAAAGGCAGGCGCAGTTGGAGCCACTGCAGGAAAGCATAGAGAAAATTCTTACATACATTGATGAAGCTAAGGGTCAGGTTGAAAAGTTTGGATTGGAGAATGAATCATTGTTGAAGGATCCTATCACTGTGTAGATTGTGGACACTATCATAGAGAAGAGCACATAGGTAAAATCTAAATTTGAAAACATTTCAGGCAGGTTCTAAGAGTTGGATAAGTCAGTGCAAGAGGAACACACTACATGAGTGGCTCAAGACAAGACACAGGTGAGTGTTGGGGGCCTATTGGTGCAAGATGTTTTTGGGAACAATGCAAAAATCAAAGAATATATTGAGAAAAGGGACCAGAAAAGTAGCATGCGCCAGATAACAGAAAAAATTAGCATCAGGAAGTAGGAAAGTCAAAGGAAGAATGATGCAGATCAATAATGCGCAGGAATTTAGAATGTGGAAAAACCTAAATCACATAGGTTTAATGGGTTATGGTTTTTTTCATTGTTGTAATTTATTTTAACCCATTTTTGTAGTATAAATATGCATTGTAAGATCTGAGGATATCTAGTTGTTAGCGAGCGTTTTGAGTGACTAATCAATTTTTGGTATGTGTTTTGTTGAGAGTTGTGGAGCTGATAATGAGATGATATATGAGTATGCTTTTCGGGAGAAAGGTATGGATTTTAACTGAGTGTAAGGTTGCAAGATATGGATCTTGGTGCAATCTTGTCAGCCTCACTATTCTCAATAGCTTCATCTATACTTAGATGCAATGCATGCAGTTCTATGAACTTGATGAAGAATAATAAAAGGGAAATGAATTCCATATATTTGTCGACGTATCCCAGGGGGGGTGAATGATGGTAAAACCTTGTGTCCTTATGTGGAATGTTGTCTTAATTCTTGCAGTTATTTAGTTATGTTGAATGGATGAATCTGTTAGTAGTAGAATGCAACACACAATAGATATTTACTGTAGAATGAATGTTAAATGGATATGAAAAGTTACAAAAATGTAGATATGAATGTTAGGTTCTGTTAGACTAATCAATCGAGTATATATTTAAGTAAAAATCATGTCTGACATCCCCACAACAACATCCCTTCCAATTATGTAGACATCGAGGTCCTATAGTCACCCATAAAGTCATCTCGAGTGAGACTTAATTTTGACCTATGTGTGCAGTGTTTCCTTCTGGTCTTGTAACAACCCTTGATTAATAAGTATAATTAATTAAAAAAAAAAATTATTAGCTGAACTATAATTATTTA
>JZKD02S1722162.1:111243-122324 GCA_000966675.3 Picea glauca
TCAGAGATCAAGCGCCATCGGCATTTGACGCATTGGCAAATCGAAGTTCCTGAGGACAAGAGAAACGGGACAAGAGAAGTCTCGAAATCTCGACATAATCGGGATCGTCCATTTGAGGGATGCGTGGAAATCATCTAGCGCCATCAAGGAGAACCGACAGGGAGATTTCCCATTGGCAAATCGGTGATCGGAAAATCGCTAGTCCAGAGTACAAGGCATCGAGACACCGAAAGTCTAGAAATCCCGAGGAGGAAGCTAAGCCGTCCATCTACAGGGACAGGTGGCCAAAGATCAAGCGCCATCGACATTTTGTTCATTGGGAAATCGGGGAGCCCGTTGACGAGTGGTTCGTGCATTGTGAAATTGCGATCCGCGAAACCCCGATGAGTGGGGTGCAGCTGTCAGGACAGTCGAGGAGGAGGAAAACGCCATAGTGGAGGACAGGTGTCACTCCATGCCGTCATAAGGAGTGTGGGCCATAGGTGCCAGAACAAGGGACAGGTGTCGGAATATCAAGCATGGTCGTGAGTCAATGCCAAGTGGCATCGGGCATCAGAGGATCGGAGGTTGCGAAGGCCTGTGCATCGCGACATCATAAACCCCAAAACCCCGATGGATAACTATAGAGATGCGGACATATGGTAGGAGGTCATATGGACCAAGAGCTGAACCCAGAGAGCTAATGTGTAGGGAGCGCGTTGGGATTCGGCAAATCGTGAGTCCCGTGGACATGAACATCATGTCATCGAAAATGTTGAAACTCCGATGAAGTGATAAGACTGCGGTCACACGGACCAAGGAGTCTAGCCAGGAGGGGCTAAGGACAAAGGAATCATCGGGAAATATAGGATTGAAATCCCGATAGAGGGATATAAGGCTGAGGTCTTCTTTGAGGGGTCATATGGACCAGAGCATAGTTGGTTAGGGGCTAAAGGCGAGAGGGTGCTAATCGTGAATCGGGGATTCGAGAGTGCAATGATTCTCGACATCATAAACCGCGAAACCCTGAACCCCGATGCAGACTCGGGGATAACCACGGTCTTGTGTAGAGGTCGTGCGGGTGAATGAGAAGGACCTGTGGACTGGGATTTTCACAGCAGCGATTCCAGTAGGGAATCTGAGGAGTCACTTCGGCTCGAAGGGAGAGGAACAGAGCGATCCTATGAGCGGGTGAGTCTGAGGTGTCTCAAACACCAGTGCCTGCATCAAGTGGTATCAGAGCTGGAAATTCTTGCTTGTATATTTCGGGCAGGAAGAGGTAGAGGAGAAGAAAGTACTCTAATACACATTAAGTGGTATCAGAGTGGGATTTCATCTGTGTATTGCAGGTGAAGGAAGACAAAATTGTTGAGGAATCTATAGGGACTTATTGCAGGTAGGCAGCAATCGTGAAGATAGTTAGGGAGACTGTAAGGATGAGACTGGTGGAACTCTTAGTGTGAAGTGACAGTAGTAGATATGCCAGGAAGGCAAACAGAGACAGCGCCATGGCTACTAAAGACCATAGGCATGCTGGGAGGAAGAGCCAAGCAGAGAAGCTTGATGAATTAAGGGCAGATATAGAAAATCTTGCATTGAAGATGCAACAGAAAGCCAAGCCGAAATGGGTGTATGAATGGCCCATGGAAAAAAGCCGAAGGCAAGTTGGCCAGTCAAGGAATTGATGGTTAGAAGACAGCGAAAGTTGTTAGTAGGATGGTTGAGGTATGTGAACCGGAGACTGGAAAAGGTCTTGATGATGATGATGATGATGATTGGGATGAATTGGGATCGACTGATGATCTCAAACACTGTCGGTTGGGCAGAAAAGAAGAAATTCTGGTTTCCCAAGAGGGCAACAGATTGAGATCAGTTGAGGGTCTCAAAGACTGTTGTGAGGACAGTCAGGGAATTTCAAATTGCCAGTTGGGCAAGGAAACAGAAATGAGATCGGCTGAAGATCTCATGGACTATCAGGAGGACAATGAGGAAACTTTGCATTGCCAGCTGAGCAATGAAAGGAGATCAGATGAAGATCTCGAGGACTGCTAGGAGGGCAGTGAAAGCATTGAAGACTACCAGGAGGGCAGCAGAAGCGTGTTAAACTACCAGGTGGGAAGAGATGAACAATTGAGACCATCTGAAGGTCTCATGGAGAATTCAATTCAGCAGAGGGTGTTGATGAAGATGGGATCGGTTGATCTCATGATCTTCCAGGGAAGAAGCAGCGGAAGCATCCCATATTGCCAGGTGGGCAGGGATGGACAGATGAATTTGGATCAGCCAGAGGAGCTGACAGAGAAAATGAGACTGTCTGATAGTCTCATAAATTCAGAGGTGAACTTAGATCAACAGGTGAAGCTGACAGAGGTGAAAGAACATCAGGGTGATATATTGATGATTGGGGGAATACAATTATTCCTACCATCTCCCCAGGAGGAGGCAGAAAATTCTGTTGAAAATGCAGCAACAGCAGGGGAACAATCACAGTTGATGATGACTATCAAAGAGGAAGATGAGCATTCGATGGAATGTCTCACTGACTCCAGCCAGCGAGCTGAGAGTGCTGTAGCATTTGAGCTGATAGAAAAAGAAACAGAAGGAGGAAATGAGCATTCCAAGGAATGGCTCAACATATTCAGCATTGCAACTGAAAAGACTACAACATGGGAGGTTGCAGAAGAAGAGGATAAAGAGGCAGACAACACATGTTTTGCTGATCTGTGGGATAAAATTGAAGCCCTAGAGGAAAGGGTAAAAGTGCAGGGCGTGCACATCCAACAGATGAAGATGGAAACAAATGAAGGCGTGGGAGATCATGATGATCTTCCCAATGGCCAAAATTTTTTGCAGCTGAGGAGACTGCAACAGCAAAACCAGCCACTGGAGCAGTTGGATGAAGTGATCGAGGAGATCATGGAGATGATGTTGAAATCAGCAGACACTGTCAGTAAGGAGAGGCTGAGTAGAAGGAAAGCAGCAGCAGCACAACAGAAGCAGCAGTAGGATGGAGCAAATGGACAGCTCCAGACATTTGTTTGGGATCCAGGGGGATTTCTAATAAGCTGACAGAGAAAGCTCATGAGCAAGAGCTCATGATTTTTTGCAAGTGTGGAGTATGATGCAGGAGCATCTCTCCATATCAGCCAGCCAGCCAGCCAACCATGTCAGTGTGCATGCATTCATATGCTAAAAGGGAGGCGTAGCCTCATTTGAATTGGTATTAAATGTAATTTAATGTGCTTAGGCTGTTGAGCCATGGAAGCCATGCCTTTGTGCAAGCATTAGATAAGATCGGCTTTAATGCCAAGAATGGCTGAGATCTAGATCCGATCATGGAATAGACAACCCATTCATTATAATTGATTGTAATTAATTAGAGTAGGTAAATCCTGGAGGGAAGCACTCGATGAGCCCCTCAGGTAAAAGATATTTTCAGATCTCATTTTGAGTCAGACAAGGTAGAGTAGAGAGGAGCCGAGAGAGCTTAGGAACACCTTGTAAAATATACAGGCATTTTCCATTAATATAAACATAGCAGTTTTTCCTGCATTATTCTGTCATATATGCATGTCTGTGTGTGTCCCTTGTTTATGCTATGAATGTATATGTTATATGGATGCATTCTGCAGAGGTTTGTTTGATTTCAGGTTGAAGGTCTTTGAGTCTTCACACCAAGAGGGTGTGACAGAACGTTGAGGTTCTGATGGCCGTGCATAGAGGTTGCACTTCTGAACTCTAAGGAGTCAGAAAAAGACGTGCTTGAGGCACAGGACTGAAGTCATCAACTCAGGAAGAAGACCTGTGAGGGTACTAAATACCTCAGGAGGCAAGGCTGTGTAGCTGAGACACAGTTGCTAACAGAATCACTGAGGATTCTGTGAGGAGCTCTGCCAAGTGGGCATTGAGCATGTGTACAGTGATGCACAGAGAGAAAGAACTCTGTTGTGAGTTCTTAAAGGAATACCAGAATCACTGAGGATTCTGAGGAGCTCTGCCAGGTGGGTATTGAGCCTGTGCAAGGAGTGCATAGAGGAAGGAACTACATTGTGAGTTCAGACAGGAGGAACCAGAATCACTGAGGATTCTGAGGAGCTCTGCCAGGTGGGCATCGAGCGAAGTGCATAGGTGCAGAAGGGAGACAAAACTGTTGAGTGTTCTGTGGAAGAGAATACACTCTGCCAGGAGGGCGTCGAGAAGGTGTGCAAGCAGGCACAGTAGAGGAAAGAACTCTTTGAGTTCTATAAGTTGGAGGAAAGGTCCACTGAGGGAACTTTCACTGGGTTGCTGAATACCCAGAAGTACTCAAGAAGAGGCTTGAGCATAAGGATAGCTAGAAGAGGGCCTAAGTATTCTCCATCTGAGGGAGAAGAGGAACCAAATCCCCCCAAGGGGTCTGAGTGCTCGTGGAAGCTCAGGAAGAATAATGTTTCATATGCACAGGCGAGACTCAAGTCGAGGAGTTCACAGGAAAGAAAAGGAAGCAAAGGTCGAAGCCTGGGGAGCGTAGAATTCTTCCAAGTCTGGGAAGAAAGATTAGATGCTCAGGAGGGAGCAACAGGAGCCTATAGAAAGAGGGGACCGACAGCCGTCGGATCTCATGAAGAAATCTCGTCATCCGTTGGATCGAGAGAAGTAGCGCACGGCTTAGCCTTAGGAGGAGGAGCACACAGAAGAGCAGATCTAAGTCGTCAGATCAGGAGGGGAAATCCCGTCAGCCTTGGATTAGCGTAAGCTACGCGAGGGATAGCAGTCGGGATTTTGGCCATCAGGATATCGAAGTTCTCGAGGTCATGAGAACCGGGGTCTCGTAAGTCTCGAAATCCAGAGAACAAATCTAAGCCGTCCAGTTGGAGAGGGACACGTGTCACGAGATCATCCGTTCCAGAGATCCGAGGTACCAGGCATCGGGACCACTTAGGTCTTGAAACAACGATAAGATCTGGACCGTCCATCTGAGGGACAGGTGTCAGAGATCAAGTGCTATCGGCGTTTGACGCATCGGGAAATCAGAGTTCCTGAGGACAAGAGAAACAGGACAGGAGAAGTCTCGAAATCCCGACGTAATCGGGATCGTCCATTTGAGGGACGCGTGGAAATCATCTAGCACCATCAAGGAGAACCGACAGGGAGATTTCCCATCAACAAATCGGTGATCAGAAAATCGCGAGTCCAGAGGAAAAGGTGTCGAGACACCGAAAGTCTTGAAATCCCGAGGAGGAAGATGAGTCGTCCATATGCAGAGACAGGTGGCCAAAGATCATGCACCGTCGACATTTTTTTCATCGGGAAATCGGGGAGCCCGTTGACGAGTGGTTCATGCATTGTGAAATCGCGATCTGCGAAACCCCGATGAGTGGGGTACAGCTGTCAGGACAGCCGAGGAGGAGGACAACTCCATAGTGGAGGATAGGTGTCACTCCATGCCGTCATAAGGAGTGTGGGCCATAGGTGCCAGAACAAGGGACAGGTGTCGGAAGATCAAGCCTGGCCATGAGTCAACGCCAAGTGGCATCCGGGATCGGAGGATCGGAGGTTGCGAAGGCCTGTGCGTCGCGACATCATAAACCCCGAAACCCTGATGGATAGCTATAGAGCTGTGGACATATGGTAGGAGGTCATATGGACCAAGAGCTGAACCCAGAGAGCTAATGCGTAGGGAGCGCATCGGGATTCGGAAAATCATGAGTCCCGTGGACATGAACATCATGTCATCAAAAATGTCGAAACTCCGATGAAGTGATAAGATTGCGGTCACTCGGAGACGGGTCGCATGGACCAAGGAGTCTAGCCAGGAGGGGCTAAGGACAAAAAACTCATCGGGAAATCTAGGATTGAAATCCCGATAGAGGGATATAAGGCTGAGGTCTTCTTGGAGGGTTCATATGGACCAGATCATAGTTGGTTAGGGGCTAAAGGTGAGAGGGTGCTAATCACGAATCGGGGATTCGAGAGTGCAATGACTCTCGACATCATAAACCGCGAAACCCTGAACCCCGATGCAGACTCGGGGATAACCACGGTCTTGTGTAGAGGCCGTGCGGGTGAATGAGAAGGACCTGTGGACTGGGATTTTCATAGTAGCGATTCCAACAGGGAATCTAAGGAGTCGCTTCAGCTCGAAGGGAGAGGAACAGAGAGATCCTGTGAGCGGGTGAGTCTGAGGTGTCTCAAACACCAACGCCTGCATCAATGGTGCATGTCGTTGGGTATTTGGACCTGAGGACCCTGACCCACCGTGATCTCAGGAATCATATCCTCATCTTCATATGATGGGGGATGAGTCATCTCCCCAATGACAGTTCCAATATCTGCAAAATATATAGTATAGAACAATATTTACACAATTAATTCATTAAACAATTTAATCAAACAAGTTAAAGAATGTGTTAGAATAATTTTACATTAGTTAAGTAAGACAATAAAATGAAACTATATTAATTTAAAAAAAAAACACTAATATTACCTCTATAATATGGTGTCTCATCTAGGTTGAAGAGGATGTTTGAACATCCTCGTAAATCCAAACATGCATAAGGACACGACACCATGAAGAACATGTGATCTGTCACACTGCCTAGTAGCTCTAGTGCATTTGGAAAACTCCTGGCCAAAAAATCTGACTGTCCCCTCTTGGGAATCATCTCCCCCCACATCTGCATTTTTACATGAGTCCTCGAACTAGCAGTATGATGGAAAAAAGTCTCCCTCGTATCTAGAAACCTCTCAAAAAATAAGCAAAACAACTCTAAGGAAAAAGGGAAGTTAGACCTCCCACATATGATAGCACAAAAATTTTCTAGTGCTATACATAACTGCCGCAAAAAAATGGCAGACCATGTGATTCACCATGGCCTTTGTACCAATGAATCAACATAATGAAAAATCACTAGTAAAGTGGGATATGGTAGTTACTATTAGTGAGAGGAACCTAACCTCCTCTACACCAAAAGAGGCAATTTTCAGTTGTCCACAAGACACTTGAAAATCAGTTGGGGATAGTACATCAACCCCAATATATTGTTGAGAGCACATGAGCTGTCTGTCAGCTGAAACACCCACTGGGACATATGGGAACTAGGTAAAATACTCCCCTCTCATAGATAGCCCAGTGATAAAGTAAATATTCTCCTCTGTGGGATGGTACCACTGATCCAGACCCACATAGAAATATTTTCGATGGACATCCCATCGACGAATTAGATGCACCAACAACCCAGAGTAACCCTTAAGGGATGTAGCCTCCTCATAGTACTTAAGGAGGCCTACATCCCTCAGGAGAACATGAGTCATTGTAGTAATAGGGCGAGGGTGCAAATCCCTCTCCCTCTCCCTCACCTCCCATTCATGCACAACATTGTATAGGTCCACCCTATGCCCCTGATGCTACTTCTGGTCTCTCCACTCATGTCTCTGCATGATTAAAATATGAAATACATCAGCCTCACTCATACATAAAACATAAAAAAAATCTATTTAATGGGAAACTTATCTATAAATTTGGAACAATAACTTCCTTCAAAAACTAAATTAATTGCATTATCGGTGCACCAAAAAAACAATCATGCACCGTAAGTGGTGCGCATATATATTTTGAGCATTGTTCACAGTGCATCAATGCAAATTAATGCACTGAAACAAATATGTTCTACTATGTTATGTAGTGCATTGGAAAACAGTTATGCATCAAGGTGCTATACTACAACACATATCCCTTGATGTGTTACATTTATCCTACGCACTTCTTAAACCAAAAAACAAATTAAAATATTAATGCACATAAACAATTATTTAGAAAATAGAAAAAAATAGTGTGTATACATTCACTACATGCATTGTTTCTTATAACAAACCTCAACGCATCATCACATAAACGTTTCCAAATTTCCGAGTACAGAACTTTTTGCGGTGCGTTTAGGTTGTTACTATTGTAGAACGATGGTGCCACCAAAAAATTTATGGGGTGCACCACAACACAATGTTACATTTCTCAGTGGTGCATTTAGTAAACATGAACACCCCGTTGTGCACATTTACCAATGCACTACGTAAAAATATATCAGATAAGGGCAGTGCACCATGTACTTTAATGACCCGATGCATTATGTGTACTTTGACGCACCGCCCCACCAGTTATATGATTTTCTTTGGTGCATCATTAAACAAAAGCGTCGGTGCATTTATGTTACCAACACACCACTAAGAAAGGTAACAAGGTACGTGGTGTGCCCTGTAAATTTACAGGTCATACCATAAGCAGTGCAAGCCAACCTCTTTGAACGCATTGTGCAATTTTTATTTTTATTATTTTTTACACTTGAAATTTCACTCAATTTTAAATTTTAATCCACTGAAAAATTAAGTTATGAAGAAACAAAGACATTACCTAGACATTTTGTTGTTGGGGAGGCATGGTTTCAACGTACTCAAAAAAACTTGATTTTCCCATCATTTGGAAAAATTCAAAATTCATGCACCGAGAAATAGACATAAGGAAGGAAAGCAATGAAAACACCAATGGAAGGGTGCCTCAGATAGAAAAAGGTTGCACTGGTGATTTTGAGCTCTATAACACTGAAAATGGTAAAAATCATTTATACTGTAGGTAATTTGTTTTTATAAAACCTTATTCCAGTGCGCTCGAGCAACAACCGCACCAGGACATACATGTTTAATGAGCACATTGGTTATATTTGTTTTTTAAACAGTCCTAGCACAAAGCACATGTTTTTGGGAATGCATGTGCACCAATACATATAATACTACATAACACACCACTATACATTTTTTGAAAAAATACAATGGTGCAATTTTTTTTTAAGCATGACACGGTGCGGTATAATAATAAATTCCCTAGTGTGGTAGGGTTTACATAGAGAACCATGTAAATTTGGAAATTAACCCTAACACGGTGCTCCATATTGGAGCACTGGTGCACACCGATATGCATGATACACTGGAGTGCAACAAAATATATTTTTTGACACAATCTTACATTGGTGCATAAATGTTTTTTATTTAACCATATAACGATGCACTCTACTAATAGCACACCGGTGCTTCCAGTGTTACGTTGTGCACCGAAGATTTTTTAAAGAATGTTAATATGGTGCGTCATTATTTATATAGTGCACCAGATAATATTTTTCTGTATTTGAAATAACCCTGCTATGGTGTGCTAGTTTTGAGGGAACTGATGCACCTGTTGTATAAAAAACACTGGTGCATTATGGGCTTATAAAAGCACCAGTGTAAAAACATCCATTAAATCCTCTACCCTCTTGCCTCCTCTAGCATCATCTTCTATAAAATAATTTTTGGACTATTTTTATAGGGGCATCCACAAAAACCTTTGCTAGAGGGTCTTTTCCTTGTAGTGATACTTGTTGGGGTCAACTTTGGAATTATTCATTGATCACTCCATTCTCAAGTATTTGGTCAACAATATGGTGTTGTGTGGAAGATTATGTCGTTGGTTATTTCTATTTTAATAATTTTATTTTGAAGTTGTCATTAATCCTAGAAAAAAAAATGTTGGACCAAATCATCTATCATGAATTCAAACTGGGGAAGTTGGTATGAGCCTCGATGACGAACACCATGATGCACAACTCTTTTGGGTAAAATTAATGCCTAATCAATTGGTCAAAATAGTATAATTTCTCATAACTGGCCAGGCTCCCAATGCATATACTCCCACGCAACATCGACAATTAGTGACCCACAAGGTTGATTATCAATTGATTTTTGGACACTTGTATAAGTTGGGTGCATATGGCATCTTGTGTCCTTGTGATTTGGAACATGAATGATACTCCATCCTATATGAGGTACATGAAGGTATTATTGCAGTCCATAATTATGATAAGGATACCATGTGCAAGGTCCTAAGTGCAAATATTTGGTTTCCCTCTCTCTTTGTAGACCCTAAATACTACTACAAATGTTGTGATGTATGTCAACATGTTGGAAATACCTTCCACATGGATGATATTTTGCTATTTCCTCTGACTGCACTTGAGCCATTCAACAAATGGGAAATAGATTTTTTCAAGCCCATCAATCGTTATTCACATTGCATAGGGGCACACTACATTATTACCATGACAGAATACCTCCTGAGGTGGGCCAAAGTAGTGCCATTCAAATATTGTACAACAGAGACAATGATGCGCTTCATTTTTTGGAATCTCATCATAAGATTCATATGCCCAAGGGTGATGATGAGTGAACATGGGTCACATTTTGTGAATGAAACTATTCAACAACTCACTTAGGAGTTCATGACCCATCACCAAAAGAGCACTCTTCATCACCCTCAAGACAATGGTATAGTGGAATATTTTAATACAATTTTAGAACATGCTCTAACAAACATTTTCAATGTGTAGCATGATGATTGGGATCAGTCCATCCCCACAATCCTATGGGTTTATTGAACAACATGAAAAATATTGACAAAGGAAATTCCATTTAGATTTCTTTATGGCAAAGAAGCAATAAGGTCGCTATAATTTGTTTTTCCTATCCTCTAGTTCTCTCTAGCCACCCAGATGATCGATGATCAGTCTCTTTATCACAAGTTAGACAAGCTAATGGAACTAGAAGAAGACCAAATGATGGCCAATTTCAATCAAGTGGTTAAAAAATAAAGATAGAAGGAATAGAACAACCATAACATGTGCCAAAAAATTCTCCAGCCTAGCTATTTGGTATTATTATATGACATAAAATATTTACACCATTAGGGAAAGCTCTGCATGTGTTGGTTGGGTCATTTCTGACTAGTCTACATCAGTGAAGTAGGTGTCACCAAGATATAAACCCTACAAGGAAAACCACTCAAGGGACTCATTAATGGAAGTAGGTTGAAGGTTTATTATTTCCCACAGGGGTACCCCTGTTGAAACAAACACTGAAACTAGGGGGGGGGTGAATCAGTGTCTGGAACTTTTGGCTACTTTTCACACTTTCATAGATTAACTATATAAGAAATATGCAGTTCAATTAATTATTCATAAAAATGTATAACACAAATTGTATGAAGTAGATAAAATATCGTTCTTTTATTTATTTAACTTGAATGAATACAAATAAAATCA
>JZKD02S1722173.1:47603-65022 GCA_000966675.3 Picea glauca
GATCTGTGGGACCTTCACTCGTCTCACGAGATTTTAGCGACATGGCTAGACCAGATCCCCTCCCAGGAGACGCACGTGATCCCCCAAATCTCATCGATGCACTACCTCTACCAGCCAACAGCGCAGCAGACGATCTAGGCACCCCCACAAGTCCCCCCTCAGAACACCTGACTATACTCAACTTTCTTCATTCGACCTCGGATGGTAGGAGAGATGGATCTATTCCATGACAGATCTATCTCCTTTCTTTTGTTTCCTCTTGCCCTTAGACCTCCTACGATGCACCCCATCATCCGAGAACATATCTGAGTTCGAGGCTGAGGGGATTTTCATGCCTCGAGGTAGTTCTCACTTTCTACTACTCTACCTTATTGCACTTTACTTTCGTCCTATCGCCTTTAAAGAGACCTTTTGGTACTCCCGCATTGTATTGACATCATTGTACTCAGCAGTTGTGGTCATTAGTCAGACATTAATAAAATTATTTGATCGAGCAATCGACACCCCCAATGTGTGCACCCAATGGGTCAATCAATGTTAATCAGAGTAACAACCTCGTAGGTAAGGGAAACACGCCATAACTCTAACCAAAGTCAACCATCCTCCCAAAGCGAGCTATCCATATGTCCATGAAGCATCGCCAAGGGGCTAGGAGACATAGTGCTCTCTTAGCAAGGTAAAAACACTTTTGGAGTAACCTCAAAATCTAACACTCCCTCTTTACAAGAAAAATGTTTTCTATTACACAGATCAACTCCCTTTGAAACTGCAACCTATAAATCCAGTGCCTCCACAAACCTAAAAGAATCCGCCTCCACCATGATAGAACATCATACCTACTCTGCCACACCCACAAGTATAGGTCCACACACCTCAGCATCCAAGCAATCACCGCTCAAAAAGGTGTCTCTTTCCAAGCAATCTACAACTTGACCTCTAGATGGTGAACATGCAAGGAGAATACAACAAGGCCACTTGGTCTACTCCACCAAACCAAGCTACTCCCTCTTCCCCTCTGTTAGGGGCTCCAAAAGAACAATGATCATCTGTGAAACTAAAAGAACGTAACCTTAGATCATTGCTCCCTGCCGAACTCTGAAATCATTCCAAAATAAGGAAGACATCAATAATACCTAGTCAAAACTCCAACATCCCTAAAGTCATCATCATGAGCCAAAATCTTCTAGCACCACATCGAGTGCTATTTAAGACATCCTACAAATACAATCACATCTCCAACATCTAAGACAAGTGGATCAGATCTAACAAAGCACAATATCAAAATATAAATACCTCTCAACTTGTCAATCCTAAAATACCAAGCTCGGGGGAAAGATATCAACAACCCACGAAGTGTTATCATCAAACTGTGAGCATAAGAATCCTCTCATACCCCTCAAAACATCTTGCAATTAAAGCAACAATCTCAACAAGGACACCTACCTCTGATTGAGGGAATCCTAAAGCAAGAGTATCATCACTGTCAACTCCCTCTGCTTGAGAGAATCCAAAAACCCTATCACTAGTACTCATCACTACTCTCATCAGTTGCAAGCTTGGAATCAATCAATAATTCCACCACCATGGGTTTTGAACCCATCTCCAAGTAAGGTCTTTCACACCCTTCTTCAATGCTCATATGAAGAATAAAAGATTAACTCTCTGGGATCATGTACAAAATATAAATGCACAACATCATAAATAGCTTAGCATCACACAAGCCATCATATTCATGATCAATCTCTCCACAAATGTACAAGATGTACAATCAATACTATCCTCAAGGGATAACATTAGAAGCTCGCTCCACGTGTAACAATCATTGAAATTGATCAAGGTCGCCATTCTTGTAAACCCTTTAGTCACAACTCAACCAAAACAGATCAACCAATAATCATCAATCTATCACAAAATGAACCAACACATCCTAGACTCCAAAAATTAGCAAAAAATCAAATATCAAGCATGACTGTTGCAAGTATCAATACACTCCAATCAATCAAGATGTGTCTCTTTCCTTATCTTCTCTTAGGGTTTCTGTGTCTCTTTCCGTATCTTCTCGTAGGGTTTTCGTGTCTCTTTCCTTATCTTCTTGTAGGGTTTCCTCGTGAACCTATCATCTAGCTCCTAGTGTTTCCTCATAAACCCGAACATCTCCAAAACAAGAACAAAGAAGAGAAAAATGACGATAATGAATACACAAGATCTATGCTTCCTTATATATATAAGCGAGTGAGGGAGGCTAACATAAAATAAGGACATGTGTCCATACAAGTAACCAACAAGGCAAGCCCACATGGAGCGCTCTATAATACAATGATGTACATGTGTCAAACTAAGGTTTGTCCAACCCCCAAAGTGAAAGGCCCTCCATGCATGAACCTCCATGGTCTCAACGCCCCTCCTCCAAGATGGTGCACTCTCCAACAAGTTGTTACTCCAATGCTCTCTCTTACACGGTGATCCATTGACCAAGTCCTCATGCAAGGTGCTCCTCCTCTAACTAACCTCTCTCTCGCTCTATCTTTCTCTCTCTGGACAGACCTTTGAGTCAAACATACTCATTTCTTCTTCTTTTTTCACCGTACTTTTTTCATAGCTATATACATCTTTGAGGCTACATTGCTTTAGGTTTATTTCTTTATGTTATTCTCAACATTATCTAGGAGATGCATTTGCACTCCCATACTGTACTCATACTTGTTGTAATCTTCAATCCCATTGACCTACTTTTGTGGTCGTTCGTTGGACATTAATAAAATTATCTTATTTTATCTTATCTTATCTCATGTGTGCCAATGTGGTCACAAGGCTCCAATGCTCCTCAACATGTGTCCAAGTCCATCACAAACCTCCATCAAGTATGCTCCTCAAGCCAAGCATCCTCAAGTCAAGTGTCCAAGCTGCAAGGTATATATCACATGATCCCAAGCTCCAAGGACTAAGTGCCTTCCTCCAAGTGCCCAGCGCTCCTCCTCCTAGATAGGTACCTCCCCTAATTGAACAACTAACTCCCCATTGTGTGCACCCAATGCCAACACTCTAACCAACGTCCTAGGGAAGGGCGCCATGCCAACACTCTAACCAAGCTTAAGCATCCACCCAAACTAATCCATCCATATGTCATACAGCATCACATGCCATTAAGCATCGCCAAGGGGCTAGGAGACATAGTGTTCTCCTAGCAAGGTGAAAACACTTTTGGAGTAACCCCAAAAGCTATCACAGCCTAAACGGAAGCTTCTGCAACTTCTTATGCATCTTGAAAATTTACCACTTGCTTTTGACACTTCTCAAAGCTACTCAACATCTTCTGGAGGGCAACTTCAACTACCAATAGCTAATAACAAGTGAGGAATGAGCAAAACATTTCTATGATTGCAAATAGTAATCTTGATGTCAATCACTTTGGTAGCTTGAGCTTGTTCTCACTTTTCTGCTACAAATTTTTATACTGCCTACAAAATGACAATTTTTTACATTTAAAGGTGCTTTTCACCAAGTGTGCATGATTCATCAATGGTGCAATATCAGCGTGTTTCAATATCTCAAAAACAAATATTGAATGAGGCAAAACTCTGCACTAGAAAGTCATATGGAATGGTGTGGAGTCTTTGGCTCAATCAAAACATTTTTTCTCAATTTGTTGCTTTAAGGCAGTTTTGTGAAATTTATTTGAATAGTAATTTTTCAATGTCCAATCCAATTTCTTGAC
The DNA here is from genome assembly GCA_000966675.3 of Picea glauca. Lineage (NCBI taxonomy): Eukaryota > Viridiplantae > Streptophyta > Pinopsida > Pinales > Pinaceae > Picea > Picea glauca. Next base: position 51,319 of record JZKD02S1722173.1, read on the forward strand.
TCGAGTTGAAGAATCTTGCAAAAATATTTTTGGGTTGTGATCTCGTTGTTTAGCTTCCGCAATTTTTGTCTCAATCTAAGCCACAGTTGGAATACCACTCTTGTTGAATTTAATGCAGTTGCAAGAGCCATTCTCTGGAGGATGGAAAAGACCCTAGTTGTAGACTAGGGCCCCCAGCACACTCCTGGGGTTTCTTGGTATGAGACCAAGTAGTGAAAGCCATGGCAAAAGACCCTTGTGAGGGCCCCCAGTAGATGACTGGGGTTCTTGGTCTAGAAACAAGCAGAAAGACGCTTGTGAGGGCCCCCAGTAGATGATTGGGGTTCTTGGTCTAGAACCAAGTAGAAAGACCCTTGTGAGGGCCCCCAATAGATGACTGGGGTTCTTGGTCTAGAACCAAGTAGAAATACCCTTGTGAGGGCCCCCATCAGACTGGGGTTCTTGGTCTTGGACCAAGCAGTAAGTCCCTAGATGTGTCTGGGCCCCTGGGTGTGATCCAGCGAACCCTTGCTTTATGCATGGGTTGATCGTTGGTCTTGTACCTTGGTGGATAAAACCCCAGATGTGTTCTAGGGCCCACAGATGACTTATGGGGCAACCTGGTTCTTGACCAAGTAGATCTTGTTGTGATACCAAGATGTGTTGATGTGTGATCCTCTTCCTCTCTCATGGGATGTATCTAGGAGTGTCTATGAAGATGGACATGATCACATTATTGTTGTACCCCCTTATGCAGTGATGATAAAGTTTATAGGTCACTATGAGACTCATATGGACATGTTTTGCCATTATGTAACTCCCCTTGACTTTGTCTTAAAAGGTAACCCTTTGTTGTTTGCCTTCACTCTTGTTTTATGTGATGGGGATTTTATTTATGGGATTAGGGTTTTATYTATGTRATTAGGGTTTTAATTAAATATTAATTGACATTTTAATTAATATTTATATTAATTAAATGTCAATAATTAATTATAATTCTAATTACCCTAACCCCTCTCCCGAACTATAAATTAGACCCTACCCTTTGTATTTTCACATTCACTTACTTTCACTCTCCTCACACTTCCTAAACTTGTTGCGGCTACCTCAGTTTAATTTTTCTTGGTTATGGTACGACTTCTCTAGTAAACCTTCGATTTCAATTTTGAGGCATTACTTGCACTCTTGTTGGCTAGGAACTTCAAGTTGATTCTGTTTGCTTGGTTATCATGTGTTGGACCTCTTCCAATCTGCTTTTGCTGCCTATGCTTACCGAGATCTCTCCTGTGGCTGCCAAAAACTATCCCATGTCTGCTTGAAGGAGTCGCAGACTGTCCCTTGGCTGAGTATGGGTGTCGTGGCCCTTCTTTGTGGCTGTTGTAGTGTGTGTGAGGCTTCAGGTGCCTCCCTTCTTTGTGGCTGCTGCTGTGTGTGTGAGGCCACAAGTGCTTCCTTTCCCTTGGCTGCCATTTTTGTGACAGGGTTTGACACTTGTATTTTCAGATCTAAGTTATCGAGCCACTTGTTTTCAGATCTGAGTTTGTAGCCACTAGATCTGAGTTATAGAGCCACTTGTTTTCAGATCTGAGTTTGTAGCCACTAGATCTGAGTTATGGAGTCACTTGTTTTCAGATCTGAGTTTGTAGCCACTTGTATTTTCAGATCTGATCTTGTATTTGCTTAAGAAGCCACTTATACTTCCAAATCTAAGTTTGTTTGCTTATGGAGCCACTTGTACTTCCAGATCTGAGTTTGTTTGCTTATGGAGCCTCTTATATCTCCAGATCTGAGTTTGTGTTTGCTTAATGGAGGGTTTGCCACTTATATTCCAGATCTGAGGGTTTTCTTGTGAATTGATTTCCTTGTTGCGCTATCACTGCTTATTGGAGGTTTTCCCATTGGGATTATTTGCTTTTATGACTTTGGTCTATTGTTGTTTCCATTGGGGTTTTACTATCCATGGCAAAACTGTCCCACAGTTCTTTTGACAGAGATCAAACCCTGGAGGTTTGATCTATGAACCTAAACTTCATCTGAGCATATTTACAGAGGCATACATCCTACATGTGACAGGTACACCTCTCATTTGATTCTGGAGGTAAGTTATAGTTTATTTTGTACTCAGAAATATCATTTGTTTTAGATCTGTTTATCTTCTATGCTGATCTAGTTGATAGAAAAAAATTTAAAGTACATTGTTTTTCTATTTTCCCTATTTCTAACAACTCTTGACTACATAAAATGTGTCATCTACAACTATCTTTGAACCAAAGCTTAAATAAGTAAAATCCTGTTAAGTCATATAGGTCTTCACCTGAACTCTCAAGCCCATCTGATTTTGTGTGCAAGAGATATTATAGAAAAAGTGAAATTTCCCAGCACTTGCCTTTTAAAATTGAAATTCCACAATCGGCAACCTTGTTTCGCAGGTTTCCTCCACAACCACAACCTGCCTTAGTGGGTTATCTGAACTTCCAGTGACCTGCCTTTGTAGGCTCCCAAACTTCCCACAACCTCTCTTTGCATGTGTCAAATTTTCTACAGCCCAAAACCTACCTTTGTGGGTTCTCAAACTTCCCACAATCTGCCTTTCGGTTCCCAAATTGTCAGCGCATTAAATTTTCCACAACCCACCTTTGCAAGTGTGAAATGTTTTGCAACCCATAACCTGCCTTCACGGTTTTCGAATTTTTGCAACCCAAATCCTTCCCTTACAGGTTTCTAAGTTTCTGTAACCTGCAACCATACCTTATGGGTCCACAAACCTACTGTACGAGTTTTCCAACCTTTGCAGGTCTACAAGTTCCCACAACTTTGTTTTGTGGATCCTCAAATTTTCACAACCTTTTTGTATAGGTCTATGCCTTTCTACAAGCTGGTCCTTAAAAGCCGCAGGTCTTCAAGTATCTTTGATCTTCAGTGATCTTCTCGTATGACCCTCTTCAAATTCTGCAACCTTCCTTTGCAAAAATTCAACTATGTGGGTTTTCAGTCTTTGTAGATCCCAAATCTGCAGGTCTTCAACTACATGAGACAGAAACCTTACCTGTGCCAGTTTTCAACCTTGTACATCTACAACTTTACATTTGCAAGTCTTTCGAATTTTCACAGCTTTCTTTGCAGATCTGCAACCTTGTCTCAGAATGTTTTCAGCTCTGTATATTTTTAGCTTTATGGATCTTCCAACTAAGTTTGCTAAGTAAATAAATTCACCTTGCAGATCCTAAACAGAGTCATTTTTTGTATCCTTGCATAATTTTTAACCAGCAGAACTTCAGGTCTTTCTCCAAGAAATAAGTTTTTGAACAGTTGATTTTCTGACATCCCATCACTTAGTCACTTTTCAACTTGCAAATTTTTGGCAAGCAGGATTAGAGGTCTCCTTCTAAAAGCCCATTCTCCACAAGTCTACTTTCTAAGCCTTTCGTACTTGGCCAATTTGTCTCTTGCAGAAAATTTCCTTACAGATTTCTTACTTCATGCATTGAGCCCTGTGGGCTTCTTACTTCCCACAATTCCTCTTTGCAGATTTCCTTTTATCTGCAACTTTTAACTTGTGGGTTTCAAAGAGCCCGCACTTCCATGAAGTGATTCTTTCGTAGTGTAGCATTTCCAGTAAGCAATAACTACACATCCAAGTGATTTATTTAGCTAGCAAAGGTGCTCTCAGCAGTAACATTTTTTCCAGCAGTATCCGACTTTCACAAGTTAGAAACAACAGCAGGAAAAGTTAACCAACAATAGGCAACTCCAGCAACAACTTAATCAGCAAGACTATTCTTTTTTCCAACAATGGACTGCTTCTATCAAATTCTTCTATCCAGTAGCATGTCACTCCAACCATCACACAAGATACAATAAAATTCTACTGTCCAAGGACCTCCACATTTTAATCATGTTCTATCATGGCAGCAATTCCTTCACGATTCCAAGACCGTAGCATTGGAACTGATGTTTATGATCCTGCTTCATAGCAAGTAACAGCCTTTCGCAGTGGATTAACTCCTTCAAAGGACAGCTTATCCAACCACCCCGATATGATTCTTTACTTCAACAAATCTTTACATATTTCTTACCTCGTGCAACTTTTCTTGCAGACCTATTTCTCACACTTTTATCTTACACACCTTGTGCTTCTGCTTCTTTACCTTGCAGGTATCACTTTGTCACAATTAAGTAAGTTACTACTTAGCAAAATGACTCTTTGTCTCAAAGTTATCCAGCAAGTAGGTGACTTAGTCGCTAGTTAACCCTTCAGCTAAAGGCATGTTCAACCAGAAAATGATAATGCTTCTTGTAATGAGATTTCAAACCAGAGACTAGCTCCAGCAATCTAGGAACAATCTCCAATAAAACACTTATCAAATGGAATCCAGACTAAAAAATTAGCCTAAGCAGGCTAATTTCACAACTAACTACTTTTGAAAGATGTCTTTATATAACCTTTAGAATTATAACACCTCTTTTTAGTGGCAAGTAACTTCAACATAAGACTTTTGTTGCAACTTACATCATTTCAGTCAAGTCAGGTAATTATTAACCTTGGCAAAACAATTTCCTCCTAGACAATAAGATAATTTTATTAATGTCCAACAAAATGATCAAAAGAAAGGTCAACGGTACTATAGAAAAATATAATAAGTGAAACCAATCTGTCAAAGTGCCCTAAGCTACCCCAATCGACTTATCCAGCAAGATTTCTCAGCAACAAATAGCTCCAGAAAAATACGTCTTATGTCTTTTTTTCCCAGCAACGGAAGGATGGTCGTTCTATCGTTTATGAACAGTCAAACAAAATAGTAGCACTAACAACAAATTATTCTATCAAAACAAGTAATTTTCTACGCAAGAGTTAGCATGCTTGGGTATGAAACTCTGTTCAAGGGCTACATTATCTAAACCAGCAGCCTCATATAGATGTATTATTCTTTCTAAAAGTCACGATTACCAAATTTGAATTTAACAACTCCATCCATCATCACACTGCCTGAACATGATACATTAATCCAGCTTATCACAATGTGAATCACTCCATCCAGAAATCATATTTGTATGACAGTGAGTAGGTTTCTCTATGCATGGCATCAACATTCTACCCATGCTTGGGTAACACTTTGTAATATAGCCAACTCTATATTCAGCATAGGTAGCCACAATTTCAATTTTCCTTCATTCTGTCATAATCCTCATAGTGCTTAGAGAATTATCCATTCGACGGCCTTAAAAACAACTCAGAAGGAAATGGTAGACAAACGTACATTCATGCAATTATTAGATAATTCCATGATAAAAGTGGCAAATTGTGTATTTCTTACCTCATGAAAGACACATCAAAAGATGAAAACAACACCAGAATACCTTCTTCAAATTGAAGAGAATATCCTTTACTGAAGAAGGTTGTGAAAACAGATTGCCAAAGGACAGTTTCACCACCCAGTGGTATACATTCCTACTCGAATGCCACCCCTAAGTTGGGGCATTGATATGACAAGCAGGCAATGGGTATATTACAGGTTCTCACAGTATCTACATCCATTAACAAACTTAAAAGTTGAAAACCATTACTAACCTACTCATTAACCATGGTGAGAGCTATAATAAGTTGTAACACAAGACTTCAGCAATGAAGGCACTGTTGACACTGCTGCTACATCCACCAAATACCTGACTAGCGTACTTGCTAGTACAAGGTCTCCTTGCTAGCTCCTCGCTGCAAAAACAGAAATTCGGATAACACTGCAGCAATACGCTTCCTGATCCATCTCCCACTGCCATCCCTACGTGTGAGTACATGGCTACTGTATACAACTAAATGTTGGATATAGCCACCGTCGTAAAGCTAGAACCAAGCACATACAGTATGACCAGAAGATGTAGCAATTGGTACATCAAACCCTCATAAGAGCTGTTCCTGAATGCAAGTGAGTAACCCCCTTACAGACTTTGACTTTTATAGAAGAGAAGCTTGGTTGAGTTTGTTGAGAAAGTCTCAGGTCATAACTCCCCTTTGAGGTTGCACTTGCATCCAAAGATGAGCGCCCACAAGGGCCCATCATGCAGCAACATTAAATTGTCTTTCTGCGCCATCACACAGCTTTAAGACCGTGTTTTGATACAAAAAAATCACTATCTTCATTCTGGCATAAATTGGAGAACAACGCATTACTTGACAACCATTTGGTGACATTTTGGTTATTTTTGGAGCATCGGTACATTTACCTTTGCTTTTGGAAGATGTCCTACTTTCACTTGCAGTTTTTCCACACCCACATTCAGTCTTTTTTCCAAAAATGAATGTGGAGTGAAATAATATCTATTTTAACTTAACCTTGTACTTAATGGTTACATAATTATAGTAATTAGTTAGGATTAACTAAAGGGCATCAGCCCCAGTGAATTTGAACTAATGTCGGACTATAATTTTTGTATATATTCCCGCTCCTTCCACCTTGGAAGGAAGAGAAGGGCAGGAGTTAATATTAATTTTTCTGCAGCTTATTTTCCCATGTGTGGTTGTTTTCTTGGCATAATAAGTGGAACCAGTGTGATTTCCAATTCGAAGGGCCCCCATTCTGACACAGGACAGGCCATCCCCTCTCTCTAATTTAGTCATTTTGGTTTGTTTCTTTTCATTTCAGCATTTCTTCCCGTAGTTGCATCAGTATTTAGTTCTGAATTATTTATTACAACCAATGTTATCAGAACCAGACAGGAACCGGCAGAACTGACCGGTCCGACTGGTTTGGGCATGATTCCAGCCTGGTTCGGTGTTTTGAACTGTTTTTGGCCAGTTCACTACCGGTACCGAAGCAGCCTTAAGGCACCGAACCGGCCTGTTCCGTACGGCGCAGCTAGGGACCACCCAAATGCAAATTTAAAAAAAAAAAAAAATGTGGGGTTGCCTAATACCTAACCCTAGGCCCTAGTAAAGCTATTTAAACTTTAAAGATGACCCCTCTATGTCACCCACCCTAGTAATTATCAGTAATATTAAATTCTTAAAAGTAAAAGTGACGTTCTCCTTTGTCTTTCATTTTCATCTTGACATTCTCCTTTATCTTTCATTTTCATCCTTTAAAAGTGACATTCTCCTTTATCTTTCATTCTCATCCTTTTATTTAAATTTTTAACATTACCATTAATTGTTTCAGGATGTTTGAGAGTGGTTCCAACCGCATTGGATTTCATATGGAGAAAGTAGAATTTTAGATCCCATTCAAAATTCAGCAGACTNTGCTATTCCCAATGTTAAATATCTTGGCATATCCAAAGTATTTGGTAGTATATGGTCTTTTTGAATCATATATTTTATTATGCATTGGTCGAAGGTGGATTAATGCTAGCATTAGATTGAATGTTTCCCTTAGCATTTTCTGTTGGGTATAATACATTCTCTATCATATTATTATGTGTGATTTTTGCTTTATTGTTGTGTGCTTCGAGAAAACAGGCCTGCCACGCTGCATATTTTCTTAAATGCTTACACAGGCCTACGCCCTTAGATGGTCCTGACAGTCTTAGTTGTTTACCTAACAACTCTGGCAATCTTAAATGATTATTGTACAGATGCGTTGCAATACAGTTTCATTCATGGTCGGCATCGCTACTCGAGTGCTCGTTCCTTGTTCGTTGCTTTGTTCCATGATTCTGGTTCTTGTTTGATTCAACTTTGCAAAGTTGAGGTCCTGCACTTGCAGTTCGAGCTCTTCGTGATTGTTCACTGGTTTATTGTTCTTCAACTTTGCAAGTTGTTGGACCTATTGTTGCGGTTTGCAGTTTTTTGGGGCTGAGCTCTTGTTATCCTTTCTTGACAAGTAAGTTTCCTTGTTCTTGTTGTTTTTCAATGGTGGGAGTCCCTCCTCCAAATTCTGTTGCAGACCATCTTTGTATGTGCTCTTAGTTTCTGTTCCTGGAAACCATGTGTCTTGCAATGCAGAGGGCTTTACGAAAAGTAGTTGGGAGCCATCAGAAGAGGGAACCATCAAGCGGGGTGTAGTTGCAATGGATGTTTTTATTTTGTGGGTCAGAAAACTGTGTTTATCTGTTCTCTTTATGCTCAATAAAGTTATTGTTTTATTTATTTCTCTGTTTTCTTCTCATCTGCTATGGGGACTGGGCGGGATTCGAGTTGAGAAGAAGAAGGTTGAAAGATACATACAGAGATTGGTACCCTATTTTGCTTTCCTTTTTTATTTTGCTAGCTTTTTTTTTCCCCTGCTTTTCTCTGTTTTCATAGAAACTGAAAGTATGTAGCAAACATCTTGAAAATGACAGTNTTTTTTTTACCCCTCCCGCCCGAGAACCCACAAGTATGGAATGCGATATGGGTACATGGTGTATAAAATCTCATGTCGATACTTTATAAAGGTACATATTTAGTTTTGCCTCTTTTCTACACACAATGATCTAGTAACTACAGAGTTGGAGTCGGACGAAGACAAGTCGGCGATCCAAATAAGTGGCTAAATATGGAATAAGGGATCTGTGCATATTTTCTATGCATTGATCATTTCTGGGAGCCCGCCAGCCCTGGAGTAGAATGTTGAGCCGGCCAGCCCGCAAATCCGCTTGTCAGTTTATTATCATAAGCTATTTGTAAGTCACCAAGAAATAAAGCCCCGTTTTTTACCCCGCTAGCCTGAGAACCTGCAATCCAGAAACTGTCAATGGTCTATAAAATGTCAGCCAACCCGCAAGTTCGCTTGTCTATTTGTATATCGTGGAACTGTGTGTGTTATTTGTAGAACACCGTACAATAGAGGCATTTTTTGAGCTTGGCCACCCGAGAACCCGCAATTCCGAAAGTGGCAAAGTATGGAATGACATATCCGTGCATGCTCTATAAAATCTCATGTCCATACTTTATGAAGGTACATTTTTAGTTTTGCCTCGTTTCTACACAGACTGATCTGGTAACCACAGAGTTGGTGTTGCACATGAATTATGAAATATGCACTGGGAGTCGGACCGAGCCCTTTGGTTTGCTTAGCTGAACAGTGCCGACTCATGCAATTTCAGCATTGAACACTTAGCAGTTTCACCATGCACTTTCAGACTTGCCCATTCCTTCCTTGCCCCGTGCCCGTCACCTTCGCATGTGTGCATAATAAGAAATAGCGTTTATATATATGTGTGTGTGTGTGTGTGTGTGTGTGTGTGTCTTCTTTCTAAATATTTAATGCTAACAGGTCATCGTGCAGGCACCGTCTAAGCTATCGTTGATGCGCGCAAGGCTCGAGAAGTTCTGCCATCAATGTAATTTTTGCGAAGGCTTTTCTTATCCCTTCCCAGTCTTAATTTCAAACACAATGGAATGTCATTCGCACGCCGCCAGCTTGGTTCAACACCTCCAATCCTTAAATGTTCTTCGTCGTAACTGCCACCTTCGCATTTCTAAGTATGATAATAATTAAGCTTTACTTTTAACAGGTCATCATACAACAAGCATAGATATTGTCATTCATGAGGAGATTTTCCATTCGCACACATTGAAGCAATGTTTCCAGGGAGTTATATTGTTCCCTGCATTTCTTCATTTCAAGCAGCGTCTGGAGCAAACCAACATTTCCATAAATTACTAGCACCAACTCTACAACAAATTTGTAGAGATACAGTGAACATCTTCCTCTCGAGCTTCCTGTGCAGAAGAAGGCAAAAAGATTTGTAGGGGAGGCGGAGCAACCCGAGATTTATAGTGAAAAGATGGATCTTGACACTGATGTGGAAAGCATATTCTGCAACCTTGATCAGCCTGGAGATGCAATTCAGCATGCTTGCTCAATGGACATGGTTGATACCCTAATTTTTGACGAAGATGAATCCTTTGTATTCCATAGTGTTGTTTTTGAATTCGAATCAAAAAAATTAATCGTTGAAAAAAGAGATGTAAAAAATAAGAAAAGAAAACATCGTTTAGAACTTGACCTTGTCAATATGCAGGGGTCCAAAATATCTCAACTTCACATGGCAATCGGAGATGCTCTTCACGATTCCATTGGAGTCATTGAAGCCGAAAATGCCAAGCTAGAGAACCGGATTAAGAAATTAGAGGAAGCTTTGTTTCCTATGCCATTGCATCACAGTTCTTTGGGAATAGCCATGCCTACTGCTACTACATGCACCCCTGTAACAAATCTAAAAGGGTCCTCCAGCTTCCTCGCATCTTGTAGAGGATATGTCGAGAAAAATATCAACAAAAGAATGGAACTGATTACTAAGGCTTGGGAAACATCACAGAATATGGATTCCCTGGGGAGCAGGGCACATAACTTTCTCCTACTTCTGCAGACGGATTTAAAAAACGAAGAAACTTTCTATGTGCACATGGTCATCCCTTTTGCCTTTCATGTCAACAACATGCCAGAGACGAGAAGAAGACAACATGATCTCCCTTCCGATAAACAACTCACTCAATTAGAAGAATGTCGGAAAGAGAAAGTGAAGAATATGTATCTCATCGTCCAATCATGTGAGCAAGCAATATCAAAGAAAGGAGCATTATTCACAAAGCTCACCAAAATAGACTTAGCAGGAAAGACAAACGGCTTCCAGGACCCCAGCTTAATCCTCAACTCGCTGGCATCAACCGAGCAAGCTTTCGATAAACAAGTTGATAATTCAAAGGCCTTGTCTTTAGAAAAATTTTACAGGATTCTTGAATATCATGAAGAAGAGGTGGACAACTGGCTAGCCCGGTATTCGGTACAGAATGGAGACATTGATGAAACTCTGTGTAAACTTTCAATTGATCTAAGCGAATTAGAAAATGAAGTTTTCATCATTAAAATCCGCAATGACATCAACATTGCCCTCTTGAGAAGCTATATTGAAGAGAACTTGAAGTGGATCACCGACCAAATCCAACAGGGAAATGCATAGTTCTTTATTTATCAATCTAGTTATTCCAATTTTTCTGAGTAGAAATCTATAGCAAAAAAATGATCTTCCCATTTCTACTTTTCAGGTATTACAATCTACTGTGTCCAACTTCTTTCCACAGTCCTATTTCTTGTACATATTTATGTTATGGTCCGCGGGAACCCCAATCCCAGTCTATATGGCAAACGCATTTGCATTTCCAGGGATATGTAACAAACAATTATTTTTTTCATATATTCCAAATAAAACTATTCTTTTGTCTCCTTATATATTTGCGTGTTCCTAGATTTTTATCTTCAGTTATGCTGAATGTGAAGTCATTGTGTTTATTTTATCTCAATTCTTTTTTTTTCCTATACATATTTTCTCCGCCCTTGTCATTTTCAAAATAAAGTATGAAATAAATCACTGACTCAACTTTGAAATATCATATTTCATATATATATATGTGTGTGTGTGTGTGTGTGTTTCTTTAAATTTCCAGGAATATATAACACATTTCATTATTTTTTATATAAATGTCATAAAATTGTGTTCACTACTTTTTTTGTACTCAAACGTGTAGAGAGTATGTCATTTCTTACATCTTGACCACCTGTCCTTCTTACTTTTGCCACAAAGGCCCTTAAAATTAAAATACTCCACAAGTCCGCTTGTCAATTTCTATATCACGGAATTGTGGGTGCTCTTTGTAGGCCATGGAACAACAAACGCCTAATTTTTAGTCCGCCAGCTCCACAACCTGCGATTCAAAAACTGTCTCGGTATCGAATCAGAGCTCTGTGCAAATATGGAATGAGGGCTTTGTGCATGCTGTATAAAATCTCATCCCCATAATTTATAAAAGTACATATTTCGTATGTATAAAAGTAAATATATACTTTAAAAAATTGCATATTTGCTATGTATAATTTATGGTCTCTAGGAACCTAAAATTTGATACATTTCAATTTCTTGTATCCATGAGCCCCTGTTTTAAAGAAAACTAATTCGGGAATGCTATTTATTTGGTCTTTTTGCCCACTGCCCTATGTAACAGACATTAGCACTATATTTTTTGTGCTTTTGTTCACCACCGTATGTAAAACCTATGTAAAGAAAACTAATTCGCGGATGCTAAATTTTTGGGACATGAGCCCATTAAAATTCAAATAGTCTGTAGGTCCCATTGCCAATTTGTATATCACAGAACAACAGAACCCCGATTTTCAGGTCCCCAGTCCGAGAACCCGCGATCCAAAAACTGGTTAAGTATGGAATGAGGGTTCCGTCCATGCTCTAATTCGGGAATGCTATTTTTTTCTCTACTTTTATGTGTTCCTAGATTTTTATAGAGAGTATGTATACAGAGTTACGTATTTGCTATGTATAGTTTATGGTCTCCAAGAACCTATAATTTCATAAACTTCAATTTCTTGTGTGGATGAGTCCCTGTTTTAAAGAAAACTAATTCGAGAATGCTATTTATTTGCTCCTTTTGTCGACCGCCCTATGTAACAGACATTGGTGCTATACTTTTTGTTCTTTTTTCCACCAACGTATGTAAAACCTATGTAAAGAAAACTAATTCACGAATGCTAAATTATTTTAACACGAGCCCCTTAAAATTCAAATAGTCAGCAAGTTCGATTGTCAATTTGTATATCGCGGAACTGGAGGTGCTATTTGTAGGACACAGAACAACAAAAGCCAGCTTTTTAGGGTCCTAGCCCGAGAACCCACGATCCAAAAACTGGCTAAGTCAAGAACTCGCTCTTTTAAATGAAACTAATTCGGGAACACTATTTTTTTTCATACTTATGTTCACCAACGTATGTAACAGACGTCAGTACTATTTTTTTCTTTTTTTGTCCACCAGCATATGTAAAAAGGAAAACTATTTCGGGAATGCTAAACTTGTTTTAATTAATTATAAATAATTTTGTTGATAGAAAAATAAATTATTGAGTTTATTATTTCAATTTGGTTATTCGACACGAGCCCTTTCAAATTCAAATACTCTGCAAGTCCGATTGTCCATATGTATATCGTGGAACTCTAGGTGTTATTTGTAGGACAAGGAACAATAAAAGCCCCCTTTTCAGGTCCCCAGCCCGAGAACCCGCCATCCAAAAACTAGCTAAGTCAAGAACCTGCTCTTTTAAAGAAAACTAATTCGGGAACGCTATTTTTTTCATACTTATGTTCACTAGCCTATGTAACAGACGTCGGTACTATTTTTTTTTTCTTTTCTTGTCCACCAGGATATGTAAAAAGGAAAAGTAATTCAGGAATGCTAAACTTGTTTTAATTAATTATAAATCATTTTATTGATAGAAAAATAAGCTATTGAGTTTATTATTTCAATTTGGTTATTCGACATGAGCCCCTTCAAATTCAAATACTCCACAAGTTCGATTGTCAATATGTATATCGCGGAACTCTAGGTGTTATTTGTAGACCACAGAACAACAAAAGCCCAATTTTCAGCCCGCTAATCCCAGAACCTGCGATCCAAAGATTCAAATAGTCCGCAAAGCAGCTTGTCAATTTGTATATCACAGAACCCACAGAACAACAGAGCCCCAATTTTCAGTTGAAAACCTCAACAAACCATAATGAAGCTTTCGTGCATGCTCTATATATCTACTTAATCAAATTACATATTTGATTTTTGTAGGCCACGGAACAACAGAAGCCCGATTTTCAGCTTGCCACCCCGAGAACCCGCGATCCAAAAATTCAAATAGTCCGCAAGACAGCTTGTCAATTTGTATATCGCCAAAGTGTCGGTCCTATTTGTAGGCCACGAAACAACAAGTCCCCAGCTCGAGAACCCACGATCCAAAAACTAGCTAAGTCGAGAAC
>JZKD02S1722184.1:10823-26644 GCA_000966675.3 Picea glauca
GTATGATCATTTATATGTTGTAAACCTTTGATCCTACACACACATTAGCAGTGTTTCCTAGACTAGCCAAGTCAGGAACATTACAGTGGTATCAGAGCTTTAGTCCTACCAGCCTATGACTAAAGACAATGAGTGCAGCAGAAGACCCAGAGGGTCGTGAACATGTACGTGACAAATATGTCACTTGCAATAGGCATCAGAAAAGAAGGCATAGGCCTGATTTCCCCCCTTTTCCTCCTAGCTCAGAGGAAGAGGAAGAGGCACACAGAGAAGTAGAGATAAGAGCAAAGCATGAGGCTGAGCACGAGGCAGAGAGGATACTAGGAGACAGATATGAGTGACCACAGGGTAGTGGCAAGGCCCCTGTAGATCTAGAGGCAGCTTTCATGCAGGTTATCAATGGTATGTTATCTGGTCAACAGACCATGTCTCAGTCCTTGGCACAGGTGTTTGATAGATTGGCTAGAGTGGGCACCCCAAATACACAAGTCCTGCATGCAGCACAGGGGAACTCGAGAGTAGGCAGTAGACCCCAGTCACCCTCTCTCACATACACCTCTATGAGTAGGATTCCCAGACCCTTGTTTCCTAGTTTCCAGAGGGCACCATCGGTAGCAGCACCGCCACCAATAGTACAGAGGCCACCCACTCATGTCGACAACATTGCAGAGTATAGGAGGGAGTACGCAGCATTGGGTCATGACTTCCATGAGGACATGACCTTAGTCGAGTATGGTGGACTCAGACTCAGGAACTGCCTCAGAGAGCCACACCACAACAATAGTAGGGGCATAACCTCGATTTCATCTGAAAAGTTGGGAAACTCACCATCCCTTCTTTTGACGGATCATCCAAATACACCGCCAGATCTTGGGTACAGAAGCTAGACACATATTACAAGCTCAACCAGATGACCGAGACAGAGGCCATCAGTTTTTTGACCTTACACTTGGAGGGTGAGTCACACGAGTGGTGGTATTATGGACTGGTGACATTGGGTCATAGTCACATCACCTCCTATAGGGAGTTTATAGATAGGCTCATGGATAGGTTTGACAGGAAGGATCTTGAGATACACTTCAGGGATCTAGCCTAGTTGAGACAAATTGTCATGGTAGAGGCATTCATCACAGAGTTTCAGTGGGTAGTCATGGCAGTGACAGATATATCAGAGCCCAGGCTGATCATGCTATTCACAGAAGGACTCATAGAGCCCTTGAGAGGATGGGTGAAGGCATACAGGCCTCCCACTTTGCAGGATGCCATCCTTCACTCTCGATATTTGGCAGACTCAATGCCAAAGACTAAAACTTTCTCCAAACCATTTGTGCCCCAGAGGGATCAATACGAGAAGCCATTCCAGAGAGAATGGAAGGGCAAGGAGAAGTTGGATGATGAGACTAGGCGAGAGCTTATGAGGAAGAATATTTTCTTCAGCTGCAGAGATCCTTGGGTCCTAGGCCACATGTGCATGGGCAAAGGAGAGATTCATTATATTGAGGTAGCAGCAGACAGCGTGGACAGTGAGGAGGAGGAGCAGGACAGTGGAACCACTAGTTCAGAGGAGGAGTCAGCACCAGTAGAGGAGCATCCTCCCCGTAGACCACCGACACCGGCAGGAGCCCATCCTCCAGTACTCCCACAACTGCCAGAACAGGCTAACAGGAGGAAACCAACAAAGGGAGGTGTCATAGTGACCCTTTCTGGTGTTCCCAGATATGATACCCTCTGTATTAGAGGGATTATTCAGGGGAAATGCACAATCTCCCTGATAGATGGTGGGGCCACCCACAACTTCATCGACACTTTACTAGTATCGAGATGGGCACTTCAGATAGAGGAGTTTGAGGGGTTTGATGTTGCGGTAGCAGATGGCCACACAGTGGAGTGTCTAGATAGAGTTTCAAACTTAGAGATGAATTTAGGAAACTACACAATGAGAGACACATTTTATGTGGTTGACCTATCGGACATAGATGTGGTGTTAGGAGTTCAGTGGATGATTACCTTGGGAAAAATCACTACCAACTACCAAACCTTGGAAATGGAATTCAGAGATCAGGATGGGAAGAAGGTTGTTCTAAGAGGTATGTCAACAGGATCACCTGGGACAGTTTCAGCCAAGTGGATGGAGAAGATATTTAGACATGGGGAGGTAGCATATGTTGCAAAATGCTTGATCACTACTCAGAAGGATTCGAAAGGTTGACAACAATACCATACAGAGATCAAAAATTTATTGGGATGACATCAATAGGTCTTTGAGGTAATTCCACCAGGGAGACCACCTGACAGGGGGTTTAAGCACACCATTGAGTTGGAGGAGGGGGCCAAACCTATGATCACCCCCCCCTATCATCATCCTAGGAGGTTCAGGGATGAGATAGAGAAGGCAATCAAGGAATTGTTGGCGATGGGACACATCAAACCGAGCAACAGCCCATTTGCTTCTTCAATTGTCTTAGTTCTGAAGAAGGATGGCACCATGAGGATGTGCATTGATTACTGAGCCTTGAACAAGAAAACCATCAAGAACCGATACCCTATCCCACGCATTGACGAGTTGATGGATGAACTGCATGGGGCCGTTTTCTTCTCAAAAATTGATCTACGCTCTGGATATTATCAAATCAGCATCCGAGAGCAGGACATAGAGAAGACGAAATTTCGATGTCATTTTGGACACTTCGAGTTCCTGGTTATTCCATTTGGTCTAACCAATGCACCCACTACATTCCAGTCTTGCATGAACCATATATTCAGGGATCAGTTAAGGAAATCAGTCTTGGTTTTCTTCGACGACATCTTGATCTATAGTCAGTCATGACAAGAGCATGTGAGGCACCTGGATGAGGTATTGAGCATCATGGAGGCACAATCATTATATTCCAAAGAGTCCAAGTGAGAGTTCGGTATGACAGAGCTACTTTACGTAGGACACATCATCAGTGTAAAGGGGGTACAGGTGCACCAAGAGAATATCAGGGCCATTCTGGATTGGCCGATGCCCAAGAACATGACATAATTGAGGCGCTTATTCGGGCTATGCAGCTATTACAGGTGGTTCGTCTGGGGTTTTTCTCAGCTTGGAGCACCACTGACAGATCTTACCAAGCATGGGGCCTTCATATGGACCGAGAAATCATAGGAAGCCTTTGATCACATGAAGGAAGTCATGGGCACTTATCCAGTGCTGGCACTACCAGGCTTCACCCTGCCATTTGTACTAGAGTGTGACGCATCCAATGAAGGGATCGATGCAGTTTTGATGCAGGGAGGACACCCCATTGTATTCGAGAGTCGGAATCTTAGTCAACCTGAGAGGTTGTACTCCATTTATGACAAGGACATGTTGGCAATCATGCATGCCTTGACCAAGTTCAGACAATATTTGGTGGGCAGCAAATTCGTAGTCAAGACCGATCACAACAGTTTGAAGTATTTCCTTGAGCAGAAGGACCTTAGTCAGCGCCAACAGAAATGGGTGACGAAGGTACAGGAATTCAAATTTGACATAGAGTATGTCAAGGGGAAGAAGAACATTGTGGCCGATGCACTATCAAGGAGACTTACGGCATGTTCTTTGATAGAGATTTCAGCAGATTGGAAATCCCACTTGTTAGTGGAATATTCCAAGAACAAGTTCGCTTGTGAGGTGATGGATGGGAAGATACAGGATGACCAGTATAGGGTCATTGACGATGTAATATTTTACAAGGATAGAGTCTACTTGGTGCTAGATTCAGGGCTTAAGAAGAAGATCCTCGCCGCAATTCATGATTCACCTCTAGCAGGCCATCAGGGATTTTTCAAAACCTACAGATAGATCAGAGAGAGGTTCTCATGGAAGGGCCTCAAACAAGATCTTATGAGACGTGTCAGTGAGTGTGTGACTTGCCAGTAGAAAAACTTAGAGCATGCTCTTCTAGCAGGGCTACTTCAGCCACTCCCCATTCCAGAGCAGAAATGGGAGAGTATATCTATGGACTTCATCACCAGTCCACCCAAGGTCCAGGGTAAGGACTGTATCTATGTAGTGGTCGACAAATTGACCAAGTTTTCTCACTTCTACGCCATATCGACAGAGTATAGTGCAGTTCAGGTAGCCAATCTTTTCTTCGGGGAGGTCTTCAGACTTCATGGGTTGCCGAAGAACATCGTTAGTGACAGGGACAGTCGGTTCATAGGGAAATTTTGGAGAGAGTTGTTTCGGTTGGTGGGGAAAGAGTTAACACCTAGCACCAGCTATCATCCTCAGACCGAGATTGTCAACAAGTGGGTTGAAGGGTATTTGAGGAACTATGTAGGAGGACAACACAGAAGATGGGTAAAGTGGTTACATTTAGGAGAACATTGCTACAACACCACCTTCCACATGTCCATTGGTATGACACCCTTCCGAGCATTGTACGGATATGATGCTCCCACTTTGGTAAACTTGGTCTTTGGGGAGAGAAGAGATCCCAAGGCCAAGGATTGGATCATAGAGAGTTAGGAGATTCTCAAGTTGTTGAAAGAGAACCTGCAGACAGTGAAAAACCGACAAAAGATAAGTGCAGACAGGCACAGGATAGAGCACAACTTTGAGTTTGGAGATTTGGTTTTCTTGAGACTCCAACCCTATAGACAGTCATCTCTGAAGAAGAGTGGGGCTGAGAAGCTCAAGCCCAGATTTTATGGTCCTTACAGGATCATGCGTTGAGTAGGCGAGGTTGCTTACGAGCTAGAGCTTCCAGAGGGGAGCAAGATTCATAATGTGTTCCACGTGTCTTACCTCAAAAAGGCAGTGGGATAATTCATTAACACATCAGAGGAGCCTCCCCCGTTGGATGAGGAGGGACAGTTGGAGTTAGTTCTGGAGGAGGTTTTGGAGTTCTGAGAGAGGAAACTAAGGAGCAGGGTCATCGGAGAGTGTTTGATCATATGGAGAGGGCTTCCAGTAGAGGACACTACTTGGGAGAGCGAGCAGGTGTTGCAGCACCCTGGACTAGTATTGCTTGAGGACAAGCAATTTCAGGAAGGAAGGACTGTAATGTCCCTTTCCAAATAGGAGCTCCATAAGAAGAAGCTTAATGGTCTAAACCACCCCATTAGACTATAGCCAGGGCCAAAGAGGGGTAAACAGGGTTACTAGAGGTCACTCCATTCACAGGTGTTATATTCAGAAAGTGACATTGAGATAAAAAGGGTTAAAAGAGATTTTAAGCCATTATGAGCTAAAAATAGAAGTCAACCGTGAATTAGGGTTTCAGCAATGATTTGGGGTTTTGGAAGTCAACAACAAATGAGGGTTTCAACATGATTTAGGTTTTTGGAAATCAACAGCAAATTAGGGTTTCAACATGATTTAGGGTTTTGGAAAGCTATAAAGGAAGGGTCAGTGACCTAATTCATCATTATGCAGATTATGACTTGTCATTGAGGAGAAGAGGCACATCTCAGGAGAGATAGTTCAGTGTATTCCAGGAGGAAGACACCAGTTGGCTAATTTCAGTGTTGAAAGACACACCCTAGTCACCAGGAAGATCATCGAGGTCTTCCATCTTTCTTCATTGATTCCGCAGTGCTCCCATATTTCAGGTATTATCTTTTAGTTGCTTATTTGTATTCTGGATAATATCCTTTTGTCTTTTGATCTATCTGAGTGTTGTTATTTTATTCAGTTGCAGTTGCTTATTTTTATTCCAGCTAAGATCCTTTGTTTTTTAATCTAGTCGAGTATTGTTAGTTTATTCAACCGCATTCGTCCATTTTGTAACCCACAGAGATATCATAATACAAACTTTGTAGTCCTTTGTCACATTTATTATTTTTATGATCATTTATATGTTGTAAACCTTTGATCCTACACACATATTAGCAATGTTTCCTAGACTATCCAAGTCAAGAACATTACACTGTTGTATCAACCAAAGAAGGAACAGAGTGTTGTGAAACCATAGATGGATCAGAACTCGAAGGGCCCTTAGGTGAGCCCCACACTTCTATTATCCCAACAGTAACAGGACACAAACGAGTAAGGTGACTTCCTTCACAAGTCCTGCAAAGGAATCTAGGATTACGTCTGAGACATCTAGGCTTCTCAATCATATGAATGCCCCCAGCATAACTTGCAGTGGCTGGTGACATGCACCCAGCATGACTTGTAGAGGCTAGTATAAAATCTCCAACATGACTCTCAGAGGTTGGCGATGGATCCCTAACATGACTAGCAGAAGTTGGTGATGTATGTGCAGTGTGACTAGCAGTGACTAGACATGCTCCCCCAACATGACTTGCAGTGGCTAGTTGCAGGTCTTCAACCTGACTCGCAGAGGTTGTCGACCAATATCCAACATGACTAGCAGAGGTTCGTGATATAATGTCAGTATGACATGCATTCACTAGACTTATTCCCTCAGCATGACTTACAGCAGCTGGTTGCGGGTCTTCAACATGACTTGCAAAGGTTGTCGACCAATCTCTAACATGAATAGTAGAGGTAGGAGATGGAGCTTCAGTATGACTAGCAGTGACCAGACTCGCGGCAGTGATGAATTGCGGCATTTGAGACCAAGGTTCAAGGAAAGATTGGTTTTGAGAAATTGTAGGCTAGAAAGGATCCTGGTTTACACCTTGTCCCTATCCCTGTCCAGCAGGATAGTATCCTCCTCCATATTGATTCATAGAGGGTTATAGGGGAATCAACACTGAGGAAGCCACTTGCAAAGATAAAGCAACATGACAAGGGTCACTCATGGGAGGATATATGTTTCCCCCAGATGAAGGAACTTCGTGAAGTGGGTTGCCCATACTACAAGAATAACTTCCTCGGGATGAAACACCATAGGACAAATGGAGGTCGGCCATGGGAAAAGTTTTCATAGGAACCGACATGGCGGAAGAAGGATAGGTGGATGGAGTGTAATAAATAGAATGATTTCATAGTTGGGCACTTACTTCTCGCATAGTAGACTCGTAGGAAGGAATATTCCAACCTCCTACCGTAAGAGGTTTTTGAAGGATATGACTCCCACCAAACGGAGAGGGATAAGAAGGAGGCATCATGCCCCCAGACCCAAAACTTGTATTCGCATAAGGAGGCGAGAGAGAGGATGGAAATTTTGAAGACATATCAAACATACCATGAGAAAAATGATTAGAGACCCAAAGCATTGACTGAGTACCATAATTCTGCATACCATTATAAAAAACAGACAGATTTTCCCTCATGAATGTCATGGGGGGGTAGCAGTAAACGAGGGAGAAAATGGAACTCCACTATCCATGATAACAAAGACTCAGCACTAAATCCTATGGTCAACTAATAATCAAAGAGCATACCAAAAATTCAAACAGCCAATATGCATGCAAACAGGATAAAGTGGCTGAGTGGCCTCCCTCACTAAAGAAGGTATGTCTCATCCAAGAGGGACCTGAGACTCCCCGCTAAAGTTTGGAGGTAATAGAATTATTTATAGGGGCCCTCGTTGGCTTAAAAACCAATCGGTCAGATCCCCTCAGAGAGGTAATCTTCCATAAAGGTTGTGTGTTGTTCGACCCGTATATGACACAGGGTACAAGAAAAATAACCTCTGCAAGTAACCTATGAGATACCTAAGTCAAGAAACTAATAAACCATTGTATACCCGATTCATAGGAGAGCAGTCATAAGTCTAGATTACCATATGGGCAGGGTATCAAAGCCCGAAACCTTGAAATCACCGCCTCTCATAGAGGTATGGGTACTATCAAGATCCCCAGATATGAATAAATCCACAGAAATATCTCTGACGCTAGGTGAGTATCCAAGGGTTATCCTTTCAATGAACTTTGCGTGACCTCGTGATTAACTCCAGTGTGAGCAAAGTCTCTTGATCTTACCAATTATAAAATGGACTTCTCAACTCCTTTTCTCAGACACATATGTTGATTTAATTGCCTTGGAGAAGTTTACTCACAAAATCCTATTCCAAGGCACTAAATCCTAGACTAGTTTGTGCACCCTAAAAATAAAATCGTGACTAATCAATTTTAGTTTAAAGCGTAAATTTTATTGGCCATGATTACTCAAAAGGGTATGGAAGTGAAACTCATGATATTATGACTCTGCAAGAAAATGAATATAAATATAATGCAAAGTCTAATTTTAATTTTTCAATGAATGGTATGCATATAAAAACAGTGCAATTTTCAATTTCAACTCTGCAATTCATAAGTAAAATGCAATATTTCACTAAATGCACTAAGCTAATGATAAATATTCAGAAGAAAAAAATGCCAAGCAATGTAAAATGCCTATATTTTTTTGTATTTTCAATATATTAAAGAGAAAATGCATGGATTGAAAAGAAACATGATATATAAATTCTACTGTGTATAAATGGAATGACTCAAGCAAAATACCAAGCAGCCAAGCAACAACCCAGAGTTCAAGGAAACATCAAAAATGAAAAACGATGAGAAAGACTACACCCAAAAATTCAACTCCAAACAGGTTTCTTGTCAACCCAAAGAAGCTCAACAAGCACTACAGAGACCTAAGAAGGCTCAGCAATCATCAAATCCCACCTAGCATCCACCAAACCAAGCAACCAATCAAGGAAATAAGGTGTACGTGATTGTTCAGAGAAACAAAGTGTATATACACAGCTCGCAGTGAGACAGAACGTGTGTGTACGTGACTGTCAAGGAAATAGGGTGCATACAAGCTTGAAAAGAAGGCCAGGCAAGAGTAAAAAAGGATGAAAACTCAAACCCAAAGTGAACAGAATCTGTCAAGTAGTGATACGACAAGAAACACAAAGGAAAAAGAGAAATGCAAGGAGAAAAAGTACTTCGACCCTTAGAAAGAAGATCTCTCCCTAGTGGAGTCGCCAATTCTATTACGAGGGAAAAACTCTCTATGGCCAGGGTAAACCACAACAGACAGGTATGACTGCAGAAATCTACTCAATTCCAACATATGCTAACTAATGTGCAAGCAAGATAAGAAAGAAGCCTACTGCGTTCCAATGTTTGATGATGTTCCATTGTTGAGTACTTTGACCCAAAGCTTTGTACCTACAACAAGTTCTCAACAAACAAGCAAAGCAAGTATATAGTGATAATATAAAGGGGTTATCACATTAGATAGCATAAACCATTAATAAACATTACAGATATGCCCATGGATAATAATCATATATTTTCATGATAACAATTGGACGGGAAAGGAGTATTTATATTAATAAATGATCAGCAGAAGCGAAAACATTACAGACTTCCGTGTTGACACGGTTCGAAACCAAGAAACCAAGTTCCTTCCAACTGGACCTCCACCACTTCAATCCTCCACCAAAGGCAAGCTCATAGAAAAGAGACAATGAGGTTCTCTCAACAATAGTTAAAGAGCTTGGGGGTTGAACATTGTGTTCATACTTGAGGGACAAAGGGATGCAGACTCAATATGAAGTAATTTCTCCAGAGTAACTTTTCTCTCAAAGTTGAATTCTTTCTCCCCTTTTTCCATAGCTCAGAATTGTGTTCTTATAGCCTTTAAAATGCAACTAAAGGGCCGAGTCGGAACATTTCTAGTATATGGAAGGCCAAGGATCGAAATTCTGTCGTGACATGGAAACCCGACTTCATTTTTTTATTTTCTGGCACAAAT
This sequence comes from Picea glauca, assembly GCA_000966675.3. Taxonomy (NCBI): domain Eukaryota; kingdom Viridiplantae; phylum Streptophyta; class Pinopsida; order Pinales; family Pinaceae; genus Picea; species Picea glauca. The sequence continues at coordinate 20,455 of JZKD02S1722184.1, forward strand.
CTCGATGTATGCGAGCTGTAGTAAAGCAGCCTGCATATACGCATGTTGTATAGTAGATGGGGCGCGTATATGGGGAAAAATATGTATTTTTAGCTCTGGATTCATCAAAAAGGGATGACAAGTCTGCATGGAAATGGAAAAAGGCCCTATGTGCAAGATAGAAATGGTGAGGCAAATCTTACTATAAGAATAATTCAAAACAAAACACCCATATAATCATTTAGAAGGGCCATCATATAGTATATATTTTTGACACATATGAAGGTCCCATTCATGCAACTTGTCCTCTTACACTACATCATATTCAAACCCCTTCCCACCAATTGTGAATCATATACTTATAAATTTCATTGCTCATATTATAGATATCTCCCTTTGAAAAACAAGTCATGGTAGCTGTTGGATTTTAATTTTGTTCAATTACATTCAATTTATTTACAAATTTACATGAAATGAAGCATAAACCATGAACAATAGCAACAGTAATAACCAATATTACAAGAATAATAACCATGCACAAAGACAAAAGTACAGTAGAAAATGCTAAGACAAAATGATTGTGATATATCGATATATTATTACAATGATGAGAGTTCCATATATAGAGAACATATGGTGACCATCCATGAAAGGATGTGTCCCTTGGATAATAATAACTACTTAATTATTATATATATTTATACCTTGTATTATAAATGTCATGTCATATATATATATATGGAAGAATGTCTTCCCAATGTTGTCCAAACAAAAAAACTCCCTCTCAACGAGAGAGACATTCTTCATGATTCCAAAGCTTGTCTCTGAAGTATACAAACTTCACCCTAGACTCATGACACTTGTCTTTCAATATTGCAAGATGTTTCTCTCCCACCTGAACTGAGAGGAAACTCATTTTGTGGCTCTCCCTCTGATCCAATTGACTCTCTCTTATATTAGGCTCACTCTGGGTATGCATGTGATAGAATATATCATCTTGAGTCTTTATCATTCCTTGTCAAATAACCATGACTAGGAAGAATACCACACCAAGGTCGTTCACCATAGGTACACCCCTATGAGTGAATTTCATCACGATGCTAACTGACACATAGAAATCACATCAAGCACCTTGATTCCATATTATTCCTTGTCATGATCAAGGAAGGACTATTCCTGGGCCCATTTACCACAAGTACACCTTTGTGATAAATACATCCTATATCCCTTGGTTTGCAGCCCAATCTAGGAGAAGGTCCACTCAACGCTTACTTGGGACATTGTAGAAAAAGGTATGTCACACATGGCACTCCCATGTGGACTTCTAGAGGCTACTCCTTTTAGAAACACTAGGTTCAACTCCCCATAGTGTGTGACATCAAGGTCAACTACCTTGATGTGTCCTCATTTTCTCTCCATAAGGGACATGTCCTCATGTGCTCTCCACAAGGGACGTTGGATTATAATCCCAAACCCACTTATCCCTCTTAGATAAGTGTCCTCAAATATCAAATCAACTCAATCACAGAGGAGTACGATCTGGAGAATTTTTGTCACACATGGCACTCCCATGTGGACTTATAGAGGATACTCCCTCTAGAAACACTAAGGTCAACTCCCCATAGTGTGTGATGTCAAGGTCAACTCCCTTGACATGTCCTCATGTGATCTCCATAAGGGAAGTTTGGATATAATCCCAAACCCACTTATCCCTCTTGGATAAGTATCCTCATAGATCAACTCAACTTAGTCACAAAGGAATATGCTCTGGAGAATGTCTCAAGAAGTTGCAAACACCAACACTCCCTCTCAGTGAGGGAGGCATTCTCTTCCACACCAAGTCTATCACGGAAGTAATATAACTTCATCCTTGTAAGGGGTTTGGTAAGAACATCAACAACATGATCATATGTAGGAAGGTACTGCTCCAGTACTACCTTCATCTGCACCATGTCTCAGATGTAATGGTACTTGATCTCAATGTGTTTTGATTTGTCATGAAACATTGGATTCTCTTAGAGTTTCACACGGCTCTAGTTATCACAATGAATAACGGTGGAATGCAACACATGTCCAAATGAATATGCAAGGATCTTATGAGGCCACACTACTTCGTGGACTACCACACTCAATGCAATGTACTATGATTTTGTGGTGTGCAAAGCCACATAAGTTTATTTCCTGCTACACCATAAAACCATGGCAGATCCCAAAGTGAAGCAACACCTGGAGGTGCTCTTCCTATCCACTGTGCTCCCTGCCCAATCAGAGTCAGTATATCCCTACAATCTCATGTCAATACTAGAATTATATCTCAAACCATGTCCAACTATGCCTTGCAGGTATCTCAACACATGCTTCGCAACAATCCAGTGTGTCTATCTCAACTGACTCATAAACTAGCTAAGTGCACTCACTACATAGAAAATATTTGGTCTGGTGTTAACCAGATACATCAATGATCCAATCAGTTATTTGTACAGGGTCAGATCAATCTCCTCAGAATCGGAAGAAAACACACTTAGTTTCTTCATATTTTTCACCATTGGTGTAGCCACATGCTTACAATTCAGCATCCCGAACTTCTTCAATACCTCAATTGTGTACTTCCCTAACTCAGGAAGATCTCATCAATTATCTGCCACGCCTCTAGTCTTAAGAAGTAGTGCATCATACCAAGGTCCTTCATCTCAAACTCAGAGACCAATTCATACTTGCATTCAGCAATAAGGCTCTCTGTACAAGTGAGGAATAAATCATCAACATAGAGGACCAAAATTAGGGACTCACCATTAACAATTTTGTAGTATAGGTTGGGATCAGAAACACTTTTGCTGAATCCCAAACTCATCAGGTTTCCATCAATCCTCACATACCAAGTTTGAGGTGCTTGCTTGAGTCCATACATGGCCTTCTTCAACCTGCACACATGAGACTCTTTCTCATGTATCACAAAACCATATGGATGCTCGATGTATACTTATTTCTCAATCTCTCCATTGAGAAATTTTGTCTTCACATCCATCTGATGTAGTCTCCAACCCATGGGATCTAGAAGTGTATTGAGCAATAGGAGCAAAATTCTCCTCATAATCTATTCCCTCCACCTAATAGAATCCTCTAGCAACAAATATTGCTTTGTGCCTCTTGATGCTCCCGTCAGTTGTGTGTTTGATCTTATAGATCCACTTGGAAGTCACTATAGACTTCCCCTCAGGTCTAGAAACAATATCCCACACATCATTATTCATGATGGACTAATACTCCTCCATCATGGAATATTTCCATACTGGTTGACTAGATGCCTCCTCATAACAGGAAGGCTCAAAATCAATGATGTGGCTCATAGTTGTGGCATAGCACGTATATCTATGAGGTCTCTTTCTCTCTCAAAAGTTACCATGAGGAGTTGCATGTCCTTCTACCTCCTACAGATTATGGAGAGCCCATGTAGGCCTCTTCCGACTTAATGCAATATCTCTGGGAACATCAACTAGAGTTACAGGATCAACAGGGTCAATTGGATCAATAGGCTCAATTGTCTCTCTTGTCTCTCACTAGAGGATGAGGGGAAGAAGGCATCATCTCTTCTTGTCTCTCACTATCCATCTCCATGTGAGATCCTCTATATCTCATGAAGGTTACCTCCTCCTCAAATGTAACATCTCTGCTCACCTCAATCTGTCTCTAACCAGGGATGTAGATTCAGTATGCCTTCAAAGACTCATTGTACCCCACAAATGTACCCTTTCTTCCTGAAGGGTCTAGCTTGGTCCTTTTATCCTTGAGTACATGAATGTATACTGGACACCCAAATATCCTAAAGTTTCCAACCTCAGGCTTCACTCGGGTGAAGGAGTCCTCAAGAGTCATGTTCCACAAAGTCTTATGAGGACTTCTGTTTTGAACATGCACTGCAGCCATGGATGCTTCTTCCCACAGAAATATAGGTAAATGTTGGTCATGAATCATCTCCTTGACTTCCTCAACAATAGATCCATTCTTCCTCTCTATGACCCCATTCTGTTGAGGGTTGTAAGGAACGATGTACTCCCTATTGATCCCTACCTCAATGAAAAAATCACTAAAATCCTAGGAGGTGTATTCTCCTCCATTATCTTATCTTAGCACTTTGATATTCTTTTCGGTCAGGTTTTCAACATGTTCTCTATACTCCTGAATTCTAACAAGGAATCCATCCTTGGTCTTCAAGAATTAAATCCAAGTCTTCTGAGGGTGTTCATCAATGAAGATCACATAGTATAGGTATCCACTCATGGAAGCAATTGTCATTGGTCCACATAAATCTGTATGAACCAAGTCTAATATCCCCTTGGATCTATTGTCACTACTCAGAAAGGACCCCTTGGCATTCTTTCCAAGAGAACAACCTATGCAAATTCCATCGCATTCAACATCGATCTTCGGAAGGCTTGTCACCATCTTCCCTAGAGTGGGAATAGCTCTATAATGTAAATGAGAAAGTCCCATATTCCTTAGTTCACTCAAACTAATAGAATCATGTATCAAGGCATGAACTAGTCGGACAGTCAATCTGTACAATCTCTCCTCTCAAACACCAATCACCCGAGCATAATCCATACTAGATTTCTTATTCCATGCAAGAACATTTCCAACAGAGAAAGAAACCTTGTAGCCTTTTTTCTCTAAGCCTAAAATAGAGACAAGGTTCCTTCTCATCCCAGGTACAAATAATACATCACTCAAATGGAGTGGGGTGTCGAAATTCAATTGTAAGGAAGTGGATCCAAATCCATTCACAATATATTTGGCATCATCACCAAGTACAACATGCAAACAAGATTCTTTCTCTACTAGATCTCTAAGGTGCTCTATGTATCCAGTCATATGTCTGGAAGCACCACTATCAATCAACCAAATATCATTACTAGTAGAATCCATACCTGAGAGGGTTGAAATGGAGAATAAATCTTCATTGTCCATGTTTGCATTCCTTGACTTCCTCTGAGGTGGTTCTGAATCAACATTAGCAGTGGAAGCATGATATTTTCCTTTCTTCAATGTAGGACAATTTTTCGCATAGTGGCCATACTTGTCACATATAAAGCATTGAATCTTTGATATGTCCTTCTTTTTGTGTTTTGAAGCTAGTGATGACTTCCTTCCTTTAAATTTTTTTTTGAAACCTCTTCTTTTTCCTTTTTCTTTCCTTGCATGAGTAGAAAAGGCTTGATTGTCATCATGATGGGAACATTGCACGCCTCTAGCTACAATCCTAGTCTCATCTTGAGTATAGTCTACCCATAAATGATCAAACTTGGGTAATTTGGATCACCCAATGATACTTTGAATGAATGGCTCCCAATGGCTTGGAAGACCATTAAGGGTAATCATGATGAGTTCTATGTCAGAGATGATTTCACCAATAGCACCCAACTGATCTTTGATCTCTGAAATCTTCATGAAGAATGTTGCAACTATATATAACTTTGTCATCTTGAGATTCTAAAGTTGGTGTCTCAAGGCAAGTGCTATGTTGGTGTTGTTTCTCTCAAACAACTTATTCAAGGCGTTGTACATCTAATTAATTATCTTCAAGTTGGATATTTGAGGGATTAAATGGTCTCTCACAGAATAGATGATGATATTTTTGGATTTTGCATCATTCTTCCTCCATTAATACTTTTTTGCATCATCAGTTAATTATGGTACAACTTATTCAACGTACTTCATTAGGTCACTCTCGTCTAGAGTGATGAGAAATCTAGATTTCTAAGAACCAAAGTTGGATGTTCCATCAAGCCTATTTTCCACCAAAATACGGTTCACCATGGTTGTTGGAAGAGTGCAGAAACCTTAACCCAAGTTTCAGTTACAACAAAACAAGGAATTGCAGGAAAGGTACGGTGAGTTGTTGTAGAAGGTCAACACATGTGCAATAGTCTTCTTTCAAGAACGTTGCTATGACACCATATTGGAGTTTAATGTTGTTCAATTACATTAAGTTTCTTTACAAATTTACATGAACTGAACCAAGATCATGAGAAGAATAACCATGCACAAAGACACAAGTACAATAGAAAATGCTAAGACAAAATGATTACAATATATTGATATATTATTACAATGATGACATTTCCATATATAGAGAACATATGGTGACTATCCGTGAAAGGATGCATCCCTTGGATAATAAATAACTACTTACTTATTATATATATTTATACCT
>JZKD02S1722184.1:33317-61930 GCA_000966675.3 Picea glauca
AAGTACAGAGTAACCCTCCTTCTTGAAGAACATGAACTGGATAAGTTCATTATAGAAGAGGTTCAAGAACCTCAAGGAGATGAAGCTAAGGAAAAATATAAGGACATGGTGAGAGCAAAAAGGATTATTGCAGACTCCATTAAGGACCACCTTATCCATCATATATCATCATTATCTTCTCCAAAGTAAATGATGGACACCTGAACTCATCTATGTGAGGGAAGCAACATAAATCGAAGAATGACTTTGAGATCTCAGTTGAAGAATGTGAAAATGCAGAACTCAAAAACCATTCACTCCTACTTCTCAAGAGTGAATCAAATCAAGGAGAAGATAAAATCCATTGGTGACTCAGTAGAAGGAGAAGAGATGGTGATGACTACCTTTAATGGCCTCCCAATGTCATGGGATGCATTCATCCAAGGAATTTGTTCAAGAAAGAATCTTTCCAAGTTCAGTAGGATTTGGGAAGATTGTAACCAGGAAGAAGCTAGGACAACTGCAAGAGAAGAAAAGATAGTAGATGAATATCAAGCCCTAGCCTCCCACACTAGGAAAGGAAAGAACAAGAAGGAGCATTCTTTACCTAAGAAGTTTAAGATGGATCAAAAAGACAACTCAAATATAAATGTTATTGTTTTCAGGAATTGGGACACTTTGTTAGGGATTGCCCCCTCATTGTGGAAATTAAGAATAAGAAAGGAAGTAAGAGGCATCAACCTCACACAACTTAAGATTATGAGCCTCCCAAGAAGTTTGCAAAGCAAGATGAATCAAGTGATGAGGATTATGTTCTTATCTCAGCCCTCACAGGTATTGTTACTCATGGAAGTGACATGTGGTTTATAGACAGCGGTGCTTCCAAGCACATGACAGGCTATGAAGACTCCTTATCTAAACTTATTCATAAAGATTCACCTCACAAGGTGAAATTGGGTGATGACTATCAGTATCCAATCAAAGATGTTGGAGAAGCTTCCTACAAGTTAAACTCAGGAAAGCCAATGAATATGAAGGACGTTCTCTATGTTCCAGGTTTAAAAAATAATCTTCTCTCAATTTCAACATTGGACAAGAAAGGATTTAGAGTAGCATTTATTGATGGTCAAGTTCTTATGTGACCTAGAGGGAAGACCCTTGATGATGCAATAGTGATTGGAGTTGAAGAATGAGGACTCTACAAATTAAAAGGAAATTCAGACTCCACAACGGTTCATAATATTGTGAATCCCAGTGAACTATGGCATAGGATATTTTCTCACCTACACTACAAAGCTCTTCTAGTTGTGAGAAAAATGCTGACAGGTCTTCCAGAAATCCAAACAAAACCAAATGGTGTGTGCAAAGGATGTGCACAAGGAAAGAACGTGAATCACTCATTTCCCAATAGTGATAGTAGAGCCAAAGGATTTTTGGACATCGTTCATTTAGACATATGTGGACCAATGTCAGCAACTTCACTAAGTGGGTATGTATATTATGTATATTCCATTGATGATTACTCATGTAAAACTTATATTTATTTGTTAAAAGAAAAGAATGAAGTTTTTGGAAAATTCAAAGAGTTCAAGGCTCTGGTAAAAAACTTGACAGAGCATAAGAAAAATACCTTGCGATCAGACAATGGAGGTGAATTCACCTTAGAATAATTCAAGGAGTATTACAAGGAAGTTGGGATTAAGAGGGATATTTATACTCCTTATAACCCTCAGCAGAATGGAATAGTTGAAAGGAAGAATCGGAAAATCATGGTAGCAGTAAAGGCCATGATCCATGATCAAGATCTTCCTATGAATCTGTGGGCAAAAGCAGCGAAGACGGTAGTGTACGTGCAGAATAAAAGTCTCCACAAGGTGCTTGAAAACAAGACACCTGAGGAAATGTTTTCAGGAGAGAAGCCATAAGGCAGCCATTTCATAATATTTGGCTTCTCTGTATTTTTTAACGTCCCCAAGGAAAAGAGGACAAAGTTGGACCCTTCCATATGGAAGGGCATATTTGTTGGTTACAGTGACACATCGAAGGGTTACAGGATATACATTCTCGGTCACCGAAAAGTGGATATCAATCAAGATGTAACCTTTGACAAGAATGAATCTTTTAGTAAATCTAAATAGATCCATGCAAAAGAGGCACATGAAGAAGAGAATGAATTTCCTAAAGCTCCAGAGGTACTTGAACCAGAGGAAGTCATTCCAGAGGATCATGACATGGTAGAACCTCATAAACCAATCGAGATGCCTTCTCGCAATAGAAAACCATCTTGGTCGCAAGAGCGTATCAGAGATGCAGAAATACTTGGTGCCCTGGAGAAAATTTTTAGGTAAATTGAGAAGATGAAGTTGTATTCTAGCTATGTGGCATGCTTGTGTGACATAATGGATGCAGAACCTTATTGAGGAAAAGATATGAAATGATTTTACTCAAACATTTTCAGATCTTGCTTGGCTAAATAAAGATAGACGGGAATATCACCCTATGTTTATAGCCATCAAAATTGATATCCTAATTCACAAGTATTGTTTACAAGTGCTTAGGCTGTTTTTTTATAAATAATTTTTTGCTGAAAAAATCATTATTATGTAATTTGTTGAACATATCAGATGTTGAAATAAATATCGAGAAAGAAGTAAAGACACCAAGTCAATAATAAAAACAAATGAGACATAAAACAATCCTTTTGTTGGCCCTTGACCAAGTTTTGAGGATCCTTATTCATGTTTGACCTATTTTGGTACTTCGACAGGCTATTGAAGGCGGAGCACAAGTCGAAGCGGAGATCATGGGATCTCGACCCCTTGTTTAGGGGTTTTTGGGCTTTGGGATTATGTAACAGGTATGGGGATGTCAACCCATGGGTTTACCCATGTTTAGGCGCATTTTGTAATGTATAAATAGATGTATAGGTGATGTAAGAAGGAGCGTGAAGGATGATATAGACATATGTGTGATGATATGCTAAGTGCAAGTGGTAGTTGTACAAGCTTTGTGCATACTGTGAGAAGCTTGCAAGGCTAAGTGCAAGTCGTAAGAGACTGTGTAAAGGCTTTATGATGTGATTTAGCTCGGGCAAGGAGGATCTATCAAAGTGCACACAGATTTCATGTCCTATGTGGAGTAGGATCTTGTGGCTTTGTGCATGTAGAAGATTGACATAAGACAATAAAAGAGAAGAAGAGTTGGTGGACGTAACCCCAGGCTAGGGGTGAACCATGTATATCCTATGTTGCTATGATTTGTGCAATGTATTAATGTTTTTATGTGTTTACTTTCTTATTGCTTTGGCATAGATGAATGATAGATATATATGTTGTTGCTTTGTGCTTAATAATATGAATGAATGCTAGATCTAATCTATGTGAATGTGCTTAGTACTTGAATATACTATATCTGGGTAAATATTGCGTTGATATCTTGTTAGGATTTATCTGTGCTATGAGTTAAGGTTGAATACTAATGATCTATAACTGCTAAGTGCTCTGTTAAGGTGTTACAATCACATATATGTGTCCCAGCTAAGGTTGCAGACACTAGAGTCCTACAACCACCCCTGCTCCTACCTCGGGTGAGACTGCATCTGCTTCGCAGGTGTTTCCAAAAGGGCTGGTAGTTAGGGTTTTGTTGGTGCGTTGTTGAAGCGTTGAACCCTGGGTCTACCCCTGTGCCAAAAAATGGTTCTGTTGTCGGGACCTGAAACTGTGATTGCTAGGAACTGAAGAAAAGAGAAAGATCCATGCGTACATCTATTTCCCTAGTGCGCAGTATTCTACTTGACTTGTGAAGCTCTATGCTAAGAAGAGAAGTCAGAAAAGAGGTAAGATCTAAACACCTTGTGCTCTGATAGAGGTAAGAACAATGAAAAAATTTAAGATTTGAAAGCTTTGTGCTATGAGAAAAGAAAGATAAGTGGAAATTTTTGTGTCGACAGTATGAATCTAGGTATATTTGATCAATTTTGTCCTAGCTTGACAACTAGGGAATAACTAGAAGAAAGAAGATTTGATATGAGTAGATCTGATAGAAATAATGAAAGGTATGTTATTCCTATGCATAGAAAGAATGTTTGGACTAACAAATGGATGCAGGATCCTAGATAGAATCTTTTGCAAGTTAGTCACTGTGATCCTACTGCGCAGTACAGGAAAGGTTGGGGATCATTTAAGAGAAATCTAGGATTAATTCTTTGTTACAGTTGCAGAAGACCAGGACATCTTACTAAGGAATGCCCTGATAGAAGACCTAGTTATCTTTGTTGTAAATCTATGGACCATGAAGTTTTGGATTGCCCTAGAATGATTGCTAAGGTTGAAAGAATGAATATGAGACAAGAAAACCCTGAGAAAGGTCAAGAAACTGAGACCATGGAAGAACCCTAGAAAGAATCAGAGAATATATTACTATGAATGAAAGAAACCCTGAATGGTCACAAAAATGTCAACTTACCAGAGGGATTCAAAGAAAAAGAGTGCATAGAACAAGAATAGGAGACTTCGACATTGACTGTGTTTTGGATGAGGAAACACAAGTGAATGTCATGACAGAAAGAACTTGGGAAATTTCAGGAAATCCTGCTATGATTCCTTCATTGGGAGGAGTAGGATTATTTAGAGGAAAGTTGATAACTCTATGTGGAAGACTCACCCGGATATCTATGAGTGCTCATGGGATTTCGACAGAGGAAGATTTTGAGGTTATAAAATTTATTGAGAACAGCGCCCCATTTTCTATGTTACTAGGAAAAACATGGATTGAGAAGGATTAGGCCAGAAGAAAAGAAGAGGAAGTCTTAGAACAGAAGAAGAAAGAATTAAAATATTTCATGACTCGGAGGATAACGCACTTGATTGAAGAACAAGAGAACAGATCAAAGTTGTTTAGAAATAGAAACTTAGATGTAGAAGTTGAAAGAACACAAGAATAATCACAGAAGAGTGGAGAACCTACCTCAGACAGAGAAGAAGTATTTCCCTTATATCCTATGAAATAATCTCAACAACTCCAAGTTACTATGCCAAAAGGAGATAAGAATAAGAATGGAAAGAGGAATACCGAGACAAAGATCAAAGGGAAGAAGGCTAGAAAACTTAGTAAGAAGAAAGCCAGGATAGAAAAGTTGCAGAAGGTTCTAGAAGGGACTTCGTAGAAGGAAGGCTTGCAAAACTGGAACTTCCTCGGGATATCAGAACAGCACAACATGGTGCTTCGCCATGGTGAAGGGATATGACCATTAGAAGCATTATATCCATTAGACCGACAGCCCGAATGCTTAGAACAGTAGTTATGACCAGAAATATCATCTTCAGACTGTTGGGACCACGTCACAATGGATAGAACTGCATTTGATGAAGGCTTCTCAATCGTTGGAGAGATCTGTTACCTCGATGTCTACTTAGTCTGGTGATTGTTGCACCAAGAACACTTTTGCGAATTGTATCCTCACCAATGAGAGAACGCATTGCTACTGCATTGTATTTACTGAGATTTCACCACTTGTTCTATTTCATTGAGCATTCATTCATAGACCTGAGTTATCCGATCCAGAGCGTGTATGTCAGATGATCTCAGCACAGCTGAAAAGTGTGTAGAATAAGTCTTAATCGATCTGATGGCTGAAAAAGTAATGTCTGCAGGGATTCAAGCTTCATCGACGAGAGGAGTGCAAGCCTCCCCATCGACTGCTCGTGGATCTGTACCATCCTGAGCTGCAGCCGAGAAAAGAACCAAGCATCGAGATGACTTGTCGAATGCAAAGCTAATCCTAACTATCTTGCCCGACTACATCCTGCCTTTGGTCAGGGCAGTGAGTCGTGACAGTGTCCTAAGAGACTTCGATTACACCCTAGTTACTGTGTACCTCCCGAAGGGGATACATGCAGTTAGAACACAGCAGGATAAGATCACGACATTAAAATTTAGCGACTTCAACCTAGGGGACTGTAAGAACCACAGTATGCTTTCCCCTCATAGGTAATTGACTAGGATGAAGGGAAAGAACTCGAGGATAATCCCCCAACCATGGACTATGAACCTCGCGTAGTCCACACCATCTTGAATGTGATGAAGATCCCACATTTTGGAACGTACCAGGAGGTTAACCTGTGTGTTAAGCTCATGTTATCATGATACCATGGAAGATATATATGGCTAGACAGATGCATCATAGTCGATCCGACGCTAATCCATAAGATCACCGGATTGAGCATGCAAGGACCAAACCCACAAGACTTCTACCCAGGGAAGGCTACAGATCATGCCCTAGCACAGAGAATTAAGGATACCTATGGTGATGTAGAAAATGGGACTCAAGGCTACAAGGTAGCTTCCATCTAGAATGGTGTAATGCACCTATTCTGCCAGTTGATTACAGGAAATCTAGTGAGAAAGAACCGACCTACGCAGGTCACGAGGTTCGATGTTGACCTCGCCGGAAAATGTGTTGAAGGACTCCAAATGAACTAGGTGAAGTACTTTGTCAACCAACTTGAAGTGGATTGTTGTGAAGCTCAGTATTAGGGCTATGAGTTCCATTTCAGCTGGTTGTTGATCCTCATAGCATTTACTACCTAGGATATGCCAAAAGGTGCGACCTTCCCGGACATTGAGCCATTTGAGCCACTCACTGCGAAGTTCTCCACACTCTGGTACTCGAGCGATATCGGAAAAAAATGGCAGTTGAGCGCGGTATTCCACACATACTATCTCCAGTTAAAGAGGGATATTGGGGCTCTCCCTCATATGACGTCAAACACCTTGCACCTATTCAGACCCCTCATGAAGTTCCATGTAGATTGACACTTTATTTATATCATTGCGCACATAGATGAGCATAAATAAGAGCTTCAGACATACTATAAGCTCACGGAGGAGGACCTCGAAGAGATAACTAAGGACTGGTCTGCAGAGATCCTTATCCCTGCTAACCCAGTAGAAATGTCTGATCCCTATCTACTTGGCATCTCAGAGGCCACTCACGAAGCGCATGACACCCCTAGAACTAGCAGAAGGAAAAATATAGAAGAGGTACATAACCTAAGTAGTGCCTCAGATGAAACTGCTTCAGAATCACCTGGACAAGGAAATAATGATGAAGTAGATAAAGAAGAAACCAATGGAAAAGAAGACCAATAGAAGCCAGGTGAAGTAACACCGCCTAGAGATCTTATTGATGAGGATGATCCCTCTAAGAAAATAAAGGTTTCCCCCATGAAACCTACCTCGAGGAAGAAATCCATAGCTAATAAGACCAAGTTGCAGACCGTGCTCATGGTCGATGAATTTGAATTCATCATCACAATCGTATCATATGCTTTGCATGATATTATGCAAAACACGGAAGCCAAGAAAGCAACCATGTATGAAAAAATTGAGATAGAACTAAGAGGGTTATAGCAAACCCTTCACTCCAGTCGCGTAGTATCCACTGCGCACCCACCATCAGAAGAACCAAAGTTGGGGGATGAACCTACCCAACTCCGCAGAATAGTTGATGCGACTGAAGCTCACCTTCGTCGAGCGCAAGAAGAGAAAGAATGGACTACAGTGGCCCTGAAGCAATCACAATAGAAAATGGTAGAGCAACGCTGAGTTACGCAGTAGGAGAAGGATGACCTCCACACCAAGTTCGAAGAGGAGAGAGCACAGATCCAGCAAGAGAAAGAGTAGTTGCTTGCAGAGCAGCTCAGAGTTAAAGAAGCAATCAGCAGAGGAATTCGCTCTATAACGGGCTTAGAGAAAAAGGAGGATTAACCAATGGAGCATCAAGTCGCATAGCTTGCGGAAGATATCCAAAAACTTCAACAGAGAATCAAAGACCTGGAGCTACAAACAGTGCCAAGAACCCCATAGGACGCGCGAGACCAAAGATAAGCCACTACCTGGAGCACAGTTGAGAGGATCAGAGCACTCTCTCTGGAATGTAAACAAATTAGCAGTAAAAGTGCACACACCTACGACCGACTTACTGAATACCCTGAACTAAAGGCACTAGATTCACAACTGTAGGAGGAAAAGAAGCAAGCAGCGACAAAACAGGTGCAGTTTAAGCTCCTGTCAGCAGTTGAAAGGATGAAGCAATCCCAGGAACAGTGCATTGTTCTACAGCCGGTCCACACCATACAGAGCAAAGTCATGGAAGTGACTCAGAGGCTCCAACTAGTCCAGGACGAAGCGTGCCAATTATTTGAGGAGATTGAAGGTCGAGGAGCAGAGCTGGAGAAAATAGTCACTGTAGTCGAACAACACTTAGAGGGACCTTTCAACAAAGTAATTATCCAAGAGTTTGTCGAGCAGGAGGCCTTGGCACAGCAATAGGTTGAAGAAGCTCGAGCCAAGATTGAGGATTTTGAAGCAGAGCTACTCAGACCAGAGTGACTCAGGATGAGTCACAGGTGAGTGTTGGGGGCTTGTTGGCCCTTGACCAAGTTTTGAGAATCCTTGGTCATGTTTGACCTATTTTGGGACTTCAACAGGCTGTCGAAGGTGGAGCACAAGTCAAAGCAGATATCACGGGATCTCGGCCCTTTGTTTAGGGATTTTTGGGTTTTAGGCTTATGTAACGGGTATGGGGATGTCGGCCCATGGGTTTACCCATGTTTAGGTCCATTTTGTAATGTATAAATAGATGTCTAGGCGATGTAAGAAGGAGCATGAAGGATGATATAGACATCTGTGTGATGATATGCTAAGTGCAAGTGGTAGTTGTACATGCTTTGTGCATACTATGAGAAGCTTGCAAATCTAAGTGCAAGTGACTGTAAGAGACTATGTAAAGGCTTTGTGCTATGATTTAGCTCAAGGAAGAAGGATCTAGTGAAGTGCATGTAGATCTCCTATCCTATGTGGAGTAGGATCCTGTGGCTTTGTGCATGTAGAATATTAACAGAAGACAATAAAAGAGAAGAAGAGTTGGTGGACGTAGCCCCATGCTGGGGGTGAAACACGTATATCCTGTGTTGCTATGATTTGTGCGATGTATTAATGTGTTCATGTGTTTACTTGCTTAGTGGTTTGGCATATATGAATGATAGATATATATGTTGATTCTTTGGGCTTAATAATATGAATGAATTCTAGATCTAATCTATGTGAATGTGCTTAGTACTTGAATATACTAGATCTGGGTGAATATTGTGTTGATATCTTGTTAGGATTTATCGACGCTATGAGTTAAGGCTAAATACTAATGATCTAGAACTTCTAAGTGCTTCGTTAAGGTGTTACAATCACATATTTGTGTCCCAGCTAAGGTTGCAGACATTGGAGTCATGCAACCACCCCTGCTCCTGCCTCGGGTGAGACTGCATCTGCTTCGCAGGTGTTGCTGAAAGGGCCGGTAATTAGGGTTTTGTTGGTGCGTTGTTGAAGCGTTGAAACCTAGTTCTGCCCCTATGCCAACACCTTTATTTCATTCCAATTCATCAAAGAATCGTTATGTTTACAAAATTTCCTGAGGAAGTTTTGGACCAAAGTCAAACTTAGACATCCCCGATGGAACATACAAAAAGACTTCTGACAGAAAATCTAAAACTGAACTTTAAAAGTTGGATCATCTTGTCGCATATTGTTTCCCACTCAACTCTCTGAAAAATAAGTTTTTGAATGATGTAATTCAACCCTGAATCTTGTTGTCTGCAATAAGACCCTTAGTATGCTTCTCCTTCTATTCTCCTCTTGTTCCTCCCTTTCCTTTTGACTTTAAGCAAATTATAATTAGTTGAAGTAGTTGAACTACTTCCTTAGTTAAGTTAACTAAAACTCAACCGACTTTTTAGTTAAGGGGGAAAAGAAATATATCATAATAAGGTTTTTAAATAAATAAAAACTAGTAGGTGGAACCCCTTGTGACTACCTTTAGGTTTTAACAATCATAACACAACTAGTTAATTAAAAAAAACATCCCTCCTTATGACTTCCATCATCACATTCATATTGACAATTTATCTCAATGATAATTGAAATTATTTCCAAAAATATATTACCCATATATCCAAAAAATAGTGTGTTGTCCAAAATTTCAGAAGTCAACTGTTCTTAACAATTAATAAATAAAAACCTAAAATCCATATTTTCCACTCTGGGAGGCAATCTTTCCCTTGTTTTTTTTGTCACCTTTTGATCTCTCTGAATTTGCCTTAGGTTCTGTGGAACCTTTAGGCCTAATCTTGTTGATCACATGAGAGAAATCATCTCTCAAATGCATGTGGGGGGACATGGATTTATCAAAGTCATTTGAGGGTGAGGAAGGGGCAGCAGTGGATTTTCCCTTTTCATGGGCATGGTGGGCCTCGATTTTCAACCTTTTTCTTGCATGGGAAGACTGAACTAGTGAGTGGACATGGGCATCTTGGACAATTTGATTGATAGGCGGGGGAGCAGGGAAAGACAAGTTAGGCCAGCCACGATGTTGGGAGACTGTCGGGTGGAAAATATCTTGCCATCTGTCGTTCTCGGGAATTTCAAGTTGTAGTGAGACATGAGGAGGAATTGAGATACCAGGGACCTGTGGGGCTTGGAAGGGAGGCCTTTCATGCCTAGGTTGGACCACTCCCTGCCCAATCCAGTTGAAAACCTGAGCTTGAAATCGTTGGCCTAACTCTTGCGAGTCTGCATCAAAGTGTATAGAGAATCTTAGACTTCTAGGGCTCCTGTTCGAATCACCTCTCCCTCGGTTACCTCTACCATGGCTACCTCTACTGAAAAATCTCATTATTGTATGCATAATTGATTAGTAAATAGTTTCTTTAACAACCATACATGACAACTCTTTTAAAATATGAAATAAAATTTGGCTCAGCAACATATCAGAATCATGCAATCCAATCCATACAAATTGTTAATAGTTTTAAATGAGGAGGGGGTGAACAAAGGTTATGGGATATGTGAGGGGGTGTATTGAGAGAAAAATGCTAAAATGAGGGGGAAAAGATCATGATTACTGCTCACAGAAAACAAACAATCAATTGTAACGTAAACCAAAGAATATACCACTGTAATCCATCCCTGCGATCTTAAACTATCATAATACAAATTTTACCTTAACTATAATAAAATTTTAGGAGCAGGGAGTGGATAATGAATATGGGAAGGTGAGGGGATTGTAATGTGCGAAAAGTGAAATAATGGTAGGAAAAAAAAGTGAATAATGTTCGTAAAATCAATTAAGTAATCCATAAAACAATTTTGTATTTAATGAAAACGATCCAACACCAACTAAACAATTAATGTGTGTTAACAATTGTTCATTGTCCACATTTAAATCTTCAACCCTTTCAATTAACACAATGTCATCATACTCAAAATCAATATGCCTTCCAAACATCCTATATAAGAATTATGTTTCCTTTCATTTCTTTCATTTTATATTTAAAACAAAATTCTAATGAACACACAATCATTTGTTTCAACTATGTTCATCATCAAAACCTTAGCCAGTGTCCATAAATTAATTCCTCAAATCAAACACAGACACAAGCTCCTTTAAAACGTGCTCAATTCCATTCCTTTAACCAATTTAACAATTAAATTGCAATGAAACCATACTACTAAAAAAAAACGTGCCCATCTCTAATGGTGCAATAAGAGGATACAATGCACGATATCCATAAATCATACACATTGGACAGCCAAGCCACAATCATCAATACTTCAAATTGCAATAATCATGATCGGGCAATTAAAACACATAGTAACAATGACCATCATTTCAATGTATACCACATTGTAGGAAACATACAGACCAATGCATAACGCAAAGAAGCATTTATGTGACTGTACATATCTAATTACTCCCAATCAAACCATAAAACAACGATGAGTTATCAATCCAACGGTTACAACACAAGGAGACAACGATTGTATGCCCATTTTCATTTCCTTTTACAACTTCTCTAATCAACCAATTAAACCATGTTGAGCTATCGATTCAACTGTCATAACAAAAGAAGGCATCGATTGTATAAAAATTATCATTTCCAATCACAACCCTCTAACCACGCGATCAAACAGAGATGAGCCAATAATCAAAACCATTGTTAATACTACCCAACAACTATAACAGTCAACCAGATAACCGACAGAGTGTGACTATTGAGTTAATCAAAAATCAGGCTCAGTACTAATGAATACAAGAAAATAGTCAAGGGTTCACTCGATCATTAAAACACAGGGATATTGGAGTCAACCATATCAACAGCAGGTGATAACCCTTCAAGACAACGCAGTGGACAGACATGCCACATAACCTTTAGCTTGCAAGACAAGGTGAGAGTTCACACCAGATAAGGTAGACCACGATGCAAAAGAGCGGAGGTTTCTTATTGGCCAGTAACCAACATCAAAAACATGCAAGGCATGATCCTCGTGTTTTTCCCCAAAAAGACGAATAATGTTGATAGAAATGCAGATCTCGGGTAATAGAAACCAACCCTAAAGCAAGCCTCTTGGCATAATAGCCACCATAACCAACTGTGCAGATACCAATAACATAAAACGAGCCCACGACCAGGTGGAAAATGATATGCAGTGACCCAAAGGTGGTTCAAACCATAAATAGCAACCCCATAACACAAAATATGATCGGGTATGATTACAAGACTGTGAGGAGACAACCAGCAAGTCCAAACCGAATGAAACCCTCCAACAAAAACCCATAGAGACAACAAACAACCATCATGACTTCCTTCACATGGAATAGTCCATGAAATCACGACTTCAACCATCCAATTTTCCATTTGCAAGGAGTAACACAAAAATAACCATTCCAGAGAAACACCATGAGTTTACACAGTTTCCAGCCACAAGAAAAACACAAACCAATACATCATCGAGCCAATATTTATTTCATAAATAGAGCGAGTTCATGGATGGGCGAAAAAAACATACCTGTAACTAAATGGCCTTAAAAATGCGAGCTCGGTCGAGCAGTTCCTTCCTCCACTGAATATCAAAGCTTGACCACAGCGAAAATCAAATGAACAATAAACAAGCTAGGGTGACGGCCAGTGGGAGAAGTATGGAGTGACGTGCAGTAAATGCACGTTGCTTCCATCCTCTCCTCATTCAATTACGTAGTACATGCCAACCAGCCAACATTAACCCATGCCATTAATCCATGCATCGAAACTCGCATACATTTCTTTCCAAATGTGCCACCCGATCCATATTAACCATTGCAAAAACCATACTATAACATATATCACATGTGCCCCATATAACTCAATAAAAATCATATAGACACTAACATTGCTAGTTAGGACTAACATCAATTTATTTAATTTCAAATGCATATAGTATAGTTTAGCATAGCATAGTTTAGTTCCTTCTTCTTGGATTTTTTTTTCCATATTTCTCTTGTCTCTTATGATCACTAACATGTGTCTTGTGCAGGTGTAACTTGTGGTGAATCATGGCACCAATAGCAATGTGATAACAGTGAATATAATCCATTCATACATGGAATTTAGAGTTTAGAGCAACAAAACCAACACATAACATGCATAATCCATCTGCCATCTATCGTAAATGAAACTAAGATTTCATCATCAATCATATAGAACCTTGTAAGCATCACCGAAACAACAACATAAATGTGTAATAAGACTATCTTTGATCCTCCAATCTACAAGGGGGTCCCACCTACTAGTATTATATATCATTAGCTTAGTTTAAATTATAGGCTTTAGCAATACTTTGCGAGCGAAAACCTCGTTACGATTTTTATCGTCAAAAAAATGGCGACTCCACAGGGAAATTTGTTTCCAACAGATTAAGAACTCAGAACACATGGTTTTGAAGACCAAGAACAGCAGATCAGAAGATATAACCAGAATGATTATGCAACAGGGGGAAGTGAGCGGATTTAATCGAAAAATGATCGAGAATTTGGGAATAACTCGTGAAAAATGTTAAGTATGAGGGGATTTATCTCTGTATGCATAATCATTCAACCAAAATCTGCTCTTACTTCAAGGGGAAAAAGTTATGAACTTGCTCTTTTAATTCTCAAATGGATGAAGAAATGGAAATAAGAAGTAGGAGATAACCAATTTCTTTATAAGACAATAGTGAAAGCAGATAACAAATTCAACTATGCTTTCAGGGGGAATATCGTAACAGTTGTGTAAGCTTGATTGTTATTGACTAACAATATCTTGCAGGAGTGTCACTTTGGAAGAACTGATCCAACCTCTTATTATTGACCAAAATCAACTAAATATGAAAAGCAATAAAAATCATGACAGAAATAAGATTACAAAATTTAAAACAACATAAAATAAAAAGACAAAATTGTAAAAGCAGCTGGAAGCTTATAAAAAAGGAAAGCATAAATCAAACTACTGTAAAAGCATAAATGAAAACAGTGGGAAAATGAAAGCAGAACTAGACTACTAATATACAGAAAATCCAAATAGCGTTAAAATGTTTCAAGTTGGTTCCACGTAATGTTTCAAGTGAGAACCGTTAGTGCTGTAGGAAAACAATCGCTCCTGTAAATCCTTTAGAATGTAAGAGCTAGTACCCAGGAAAAAAGTGATCTTGAAAGGACCGAGCCATAATTCTTGAAACTTCGAGACAATTGATAGTCCTTTAAAGCACACAATTAGATCATCAATATAGACATGAATAACATTACCAATCAAATCGTCAAGAGTTATTTGCATAAGACTTTTAAAAGTGGTACTTGCAACAGATAAGCCAGAAGGCATGCGTTCATAAGTCAAGGTACCCCAAATAGTAATAAAGGTGGTCTTTGTTTTTGCCTAACTGGTTTTATGCCTTCCTTGATGGGAATGGCATGATGTATAAGAATAGGATCAAAACCATGAAGATCCTCATCAGACCAAGAAAAAACATCTTGAAATTCACCAAGTAGCTTGGAAAACTTCATTTTCTCTTCATCAGAACATTGGGCACCTATTTTAACATTATTTGGAAACTCGGGTGTCCCAATGTTCAAGTAGATCGTTTCACCCACCTTCCTTTTTGACTCCTCTTCTTTCTATTTTTCTTTATTGCCTACATCACTTGATGAAAATGAACTCTCTAGAGGAGTCAAGCCTTTAGGAATCTTTTTATCTTCTATGGATATAATTTCCTTGGGATTATGAGGTTCATTTTGAATGAAATCACATATGCTCTCATCTCTAGGGAAGACCTACCAAGATTCTATATTGTCAGGGATATGTGGATAATATACAGATTGAAAAGTACAATCAAGTATGTGTGGCAGAAGTTGTTGATTAGGAGAGGATGCAAAAATAGCTAACCGATCAGCCATTTAGTTCAATTCCCTCTTAACATGAGTAATGTTGAAAGATAATAGATTCAATATAAGTGCCCAAACAGTTTGGGTGTATCGTTTCATCAACTTGTTGCTAGGAGAGTATGACTTACGTACAAGATGCAGGAGCATCGCCAACAACAAGCAAGCACAGAGGCGGAAGACAGTTGGGACAAGCGCCAGCGCATTTCAGCACGTTGCAAAAGTGTTTTGAGATGTTTTGAAATAAATGTGCGGATGTTAATGTAATAGTTAAGAGGAAGCACACTTAGATATTGTAAACAGATCTTGAGTGATNAAATAGTTTCTTTAACAACCATACATGACAACTCTTTTAAAATATGAAATAAAATTTGGCTCAGCAACATATCAGAATCATGCAATCCAATCCATACAAATTGTTAATAGTTTTAAATGAGGAGGGGGTGAACAAAGGTTATGGGATATGTGAGGGGGTGTATTGAGAGAAAAATGCTAAAATGAGGGGGAAAAGATCATGATTACTGCTCACAGAAAACAAACAATCAATTGTAACGTAAACCAAAGAATATACCACTGTAATCCATCCCTGCGATCTTAAACTATCATAATACAAATTTTACCTTAACTATAATAAAATTTTAGGAGCAGGGAGTGGATAATGAATATGGGAAGGTGAGGGGATTGTAATGTGCGAAAAGTGAAATAATGGTAGGAAAAAAAAGTGAATAATGTTCGTAAAATCAATTAAGTAATCCATAAAACAATTTTGTATTTAATGAAAACGATCCAACACCAACTAAACAATTAATGTGTGTTAACAATTGTTCATTGTCCACATTTAAATCTTCAACCCTTTCAATTAACACAATGTCATCATACTCAAAATCAATATGCCTTCCAAACATCCTATATAAGAATTATGTTTCCTTTCATTTCTTTCATTTTATATTTAAAACAAAATTCTAATGAACACACAATCATTTGTTTCAACTATGTTCATCATCAAAACCTTAGCCAGTGTCCATAAATTAATTCCTCAAATCAAACACAGACACAAGCTCCTTTAAAACGTGCTCAATTCCATTCCTTTAACCAATTTAACAATTAAATTGCAATGAAACCATACTACTAAAAAAAAACGTGCCCATCTCTGATGTTGCAATAAGAGGATACAATGCACGATATCCATAAATCATACACATTGGACAGCCAAGCCACAATCATCAATACTTCAAATTGCAATAATCTCGATCGGGCAATTAAAACACACAGTAACAATGACCATCATTTCAATGTATACCACATTGTAGGAAACATACAGACCAATGCATAACGTAAAGAAGCATTTATGTGACTGTACATATCTAATTACTCCCAATCAAACCATAAAACAACGATGAGTTATCAATCCAACTGTTACAACACAAGGAGACAATGACTGTATGCCCATTTTCATTTCCTTTTACAACTTCTCTAATCAACCAATTAAACCATGTTGAGCTATCGATTCAACTATCATAACAAAAGAAGGCATTGATTGTATAAAAATTATCATTTCCAATCACAACCCTCTAACCACGCGATCAAACAGAGATGAGCCAATAATCAAAACCATTGTTAATACTACCCAACAACTATAACAGTCAACCAAATAACCGACAGAGTGTGACTATTGAGTTAATCAAAAATCAGGCTCGGTACTAATGAATACAAGAAAATAGTCAAGGGTTCACTCGATCATTAAAACACAAGGATATTGGAGTCAACCATATCAACAGCGGGTGATAACCCTTCAAGACAACGCGGTGGACAGACATGCCACATAACCTTTAGCTTGCAAGACAAGGTGAGAGTTCACACCAGATAAGGTAGACCACGATGCAAAAGAGTGGAGGTTTCTTATTGGCCAGTAACCAACATCAAAAACATGCAAGGCATGATTCTCGTGTTTTTCCCCAAAAAGACGAATAATGTTGATAGAAATGCAAATATCGGGTAATAGCAACCAACCCTAAAGCAAGCCTCTTGGCATAATAGCCACCATAACCAACTGTGCAGATACCAATAACATAAAACGAGCCCACGACCAGGTGGAAAATGATATGCAGTGACCCAAAGGTGGTTCAAACCATAAATAGCAACCCCATAACACAAAATATGATCGGGTATGATTACAAGACTGTGAGGAGACAACCAGCAAGTCCAAACCGAATGAAACCCTCCAACAAAAACCCATAGAGACAACAAACAACCATCATGACTTCCTTCACATGGAATAGTCCATGAAATCACGACTTCAACCATCCAATTTTCCATTTGCAAGGAGTAACACAAAAATAACCATTCCAGAGAAACACCATGAGTTTACACAGTTTCCAGCCACAAGAAAAACACAAACCAATACATCATCGAGCCAATATTTATTTCATAAATAGAGCGAGTTCATGGATGGGCGAAAAAAACATACCTGTAACTAAATGGCCTTAAAAATGCGAGCTCGGTCGAGCAGTTCCTTCCTCCACTGAATATCAAAGCTTGACCACAGCGAAAATCAAATGAACAATAAACAAGCTAGGGTGACGGCCAGTGGGAGAAGTATGGAGTGACGTGCAGTAAATGCACGTTGCTTCCATCCTCTCCTCATTCAATTACGTAGTACATGCCAACCAGCCAACATTAACCCATGCCATTAATCCATGCATCGAAACTCGCATACATTTCTTTCCAAATGTGCCACCCGATCCATATTAACCATTGCAAAAACCATACTATAACATATATCACATGTGCCCCATATAACTCAATAAAAATCATATAGACACTAACATTGCTAGTTAGGACTAACATCAATTTATTTAATTTCAAATGCATATAGTATAGTTTAGCATAGCATAGTTTAGTTCCTTCTTCTTGGATTTTTTTTTCCATATTTCTCTTGTCTCTTATGATCACTAACATGTGTCTTGTGCAGGTGTAACTTGTGGTGAATCATGGCACCAATAGCAATGTGATAACAGTGAATATAATCCATTCATACATGGAATTTAGAGTTTAGAGCAACAAAACCAACACATAACATGCATAATCCATCTGCCATCTATCGTAAATGAAACTAAGATTTCATCATCAATCATATAGAACCTTGTAAGCATCACCGAAACAACAACATAAATGTGTAATAAGACTATCTTTGATCCTCCAATCTACAAGGGGGTCCCACCTACTAGTAT
Organism: Picea glauca; assembly: GCA_000966675.3. Taxonomy (NCBI): domain Eukaryota; kingdom Viridiplantae; phylum Streptophyta; class Pinopsida; order Pinales; family Pinaceae; genus Picea; species Picea glauca. Next base: position 51,807 of record JZKD02S1722184.1, read on the forward strand.
TATATATCATTAGCTTAGTTTAAATTATAGGCTTTAGCAATACTTTGCGAGCGAAAACCTCGTTACGATTTTTATCGTCAAAAAAATGGCGACTCCACAGGGAAATTTGTTTCCAACAGATTAAGAACTCAGAACACATGGTTTTGAAGACCAAGAACAGCAGATCAGAAGATATAACCAGAATGATTATGCAACAGGGGGAAGTGAGCGGATTTAATCGAAAAATGATCGAGAATTTGGGAATAACTCGTGAAAAATGTTAAGTATGAGGGGATTTATCTCTGTATGCATAATCATTCAACCAAAATCTGCTCTTACTTCAAGGGGAAAAAGTTATGAACTTGCTCTTTTAATTCTCAAATGGATGAAGAAATGGAAATAAGAAGTAGGAGATAACCAATTTCTTTATAAGACAATAGTGAAAGCAGATAACAAATTCAACTATGCTTTCAGGGGGAATATCGTAACAGTTGTGTAAGCTTGATTGTTATTGACTAACAATATCTTGCAGGAGTGTCACTTTGGAAGAACTGATCCAACCTCTTATTATTGACCAAAATCAACTAAATATGAAAAGCAATAAAAATCATGACAGAAATAAGATTACAAAATTTAAAACAACATAAAATAAAAAGACAAAATTGTAAAAGCAGCTGGAAGCTTATAAAAAAGGAAAGCATAAATCAAACTACTGTAAAAGCATAAATGAAAACAGTGGGAAAATGAAAGCAGAACTAGACTACTAATATACAGAAAATCCAAATAGCGTTAAAATGTTTCAAGTTGGTTCCACGTAATGTTTCAAGTGAGAACCGTTAGTGCTGTAGGAAAACAATCGCTCCTGTAAATCCTTTAGAATGTAAGAGCTAGTACCCAGGAAAAAAGTGATCTTGAAAGGACCGAGCCATAATTCTTGAAACTTCGAGACAATTGATAGTCCTTTAAAGCACACAATTAGATCATCAATATAGACATGAATAACATTACCAATCAAATCGTCAAGAGTTATTTGCATAAGACTTTTAAAAGTGGTACTTGCAACAGATAAGCCAGAAGGCATGCGTTCATAAGTCAAGGTACCCCAAATAGTAATAAAGGTGGTCTTTGTTTTTGCCTAACTGGTTTTATGCCTTCCTTGATGGGAATGGCATGATGTATAAGAATAGGATCAAAACCATGAAGATCCTCATCAGACCAAGAAAAAACATCTTGAAATTCACCAAGTAGCTTGGAAAACTTCATTTTCTCTTCATCAGAACATTGGGCACCTATTTTAACATTATTTGGAAACTCGGGTGTCCCAATGTTCAAGTAGATCGTTTCACCCACCTTCCTTTTTGACTCCTCTTCTTTCTATTTTTCTTTATTGCCTACATCACTTGATGAAAATGAACTCTCTAGAGGAGTCAAGCCTTTAGGAATCTTTTTATCTTCTATGGATATAATTTCCTTGGGATTATGAGGTTCATTTTGAATGAAATCACATATGCTCTCATCTCTAGGGAAGACCTACCAAGATTCTATATTGTCAGGGATATGTGGATAATATACAGATTGAAAAGTACAATCAAGTATGTGTGGCAGAAGTTGTTGATTAGGAGAGGATGCAAAAATAGCTAACCGATCAGCCATTTAGTTCAATTCCCTCTTAACATGAGTAATGTTGAAAGATAATAGATTCAATATAAGTGCCCAAACAGTTTGGGTGTATCGTTTCATCAACTTGTTGCTAGGAGAGTATGACTTACGTACAAGATGCAGGAGCATCGCCAACAACAAGCAAGCACAGAGGCGGAAGACAGTTGGGACAAGCGCCAGCGCATTTCAGCACGTTGCAAAAGTGTTTTGAGATGTTTTGAAATAAATGTGCGGATGTTAATGTAATAGTTAAGAGGAAGCACACTTAGATATTGTAAACAGATCTTGAGTGATCCGCTCTCATTTGTAGTAGGTGAAGGCATTAATACATAATTAATGTGAGTAGGTAGATTTAAATGCAGATTAGACAGTTTAGAGCATAGGAGGGAAAACTGATTATAGACACCCTCATCTTGTATCATTGTAACATTAACATGATCAATAGAGCATAGAGCACGGAGAGGTGAAGAAGCAGAGAACTGTATTTGAAAACACCCATGTACAGAAGTCCTGAATTAATACATGAAGCTTTGATTCAGACTTATGGTGTTGTGATATTCTCTGTGTATGTATGTTGAATTCTATGCTTATAGTTATTTTACTCCTTCTGTTACGCATTTGTTGTTACGCTATGTATGAATGATTTCTTGTTGAATGTTTGAAATCTGAGAGAGAGAATGAGTTTCAATTGTTTCTCAACCTTATTGAGTAAAATTCCTGCAAGGAGTGCAGTGGAGTTTGTCCGCAAGGAGTGCGTTGACAAGGGTTCGTAGTTTTTATCTCTGAAAGCTCAGGAGGGATAACATTGTGCTCATTCTCATAGAAGTGAAAGTTAAGCACAGGAGCCGTGCAAAGTGTGCGCAGGCCGAGTAGAGTCTCAGACTTATAACCTGAGGGAATTGTTGGAAGACTGTTGTCGCAGGGAGTGCGCGGGGGAATCATCCCCAAGGGACTTAAGGATTTTTCAATCAAGCTCAGGAGGGATAGAGTCTTCGAAGTTGTTGAAGAGAAGGTCAAGGGGGCTAGTGCCTTAAAGTGTTGGAAGGAGGCATAGTAAGGTTGTTTTGCAAGTGGACAAATTCCATGAAGGAATACCTTGTTCATTTCATAGGAGTTGTCAAAGAGGAATTGGACGGTCGAAATTCTCCATGGAGAATTCACGAAATTCCGAGAGTCGTCAGATATTGCAGAGGAGCAGGGAAGTTACGACAAGTATTCTTCAAGTGCAAGCTCAAGAGAGATTGGACCATAGGATCCAAGTTGACAGGGACCGTTGGATCACTCGTGAATTCTCATTTCGGGGATTCACGAGTTGAAGGACCAAAAACCTTGCACCAAGATTCACGAAATCACGAAGTGTGAAGTCCCGATAGGGCGAGAAATTCCGTTGTGGGACCCTCACTTACAACGCACCAGAATTCAGCATTTTGGCATTTCGGAGGATAGGAGCTCAAGATATCTGTTCTGGGATTCCCGAAAACGTGAGACGCGATATAAGTATGGGGAAAGGACGTCGTCAACCGCTTTGGCGGATCGACATTTCGGGTTTCGGCAGTTGGAGAGTCGAGACTTTTGTCCTGAAAGTCCCGAAGTCGCGAGTTGCGATAGGGAGTAACGAGGATTTTGGGATCTCGGCACTTCAGGTGTCGGGATACAAAGGAGGCAGCGCTTGGGGAGTGAAGTTGTGAAGTGTCGAAGCTAGGCACGAGAGACACGTGGCAGAACCACAAGGCAGGCCTGGGTGATAGACAGGCGGACCCATGTCACCCAGTAAAAGAAGTCAACACTCTGTTGACTTCTTGTGTCTCGGGGATTCGTGGAATGAGAGCACGAGAGCTCGACGTTGAAACTCATGAAGCGGCGAGTAGCGAGAGGTGCTAGTGTTAAGCCTAGACGGTGGTCACACGTGGAGGGCGCTAACAAGGGGAGAANGCGCATTTCAGCACGTTGCAAAAGTGTTTTGAGATGTTTTGAAATAAATGTGCGGATGTTAATGTAATAGTTAAGAGGAAGCACACTTAGATATTGTAAACAGATCTTGAGTGATCCGCTCTCATTTGTAGTAGGTGAAGGCATTAATACATAATTAATGTGAGTAGGTAGATTTAAATGCAGATTAGACAGTTTAGAGCATAGGAGGGAAAACTGATTATAGACACCCTCATCTTGTATCATTGTAACATTAACATGATCAATAGAGCATAGAGCACGGAGAGGTGAAGAAGCAGAGAACTGTATTTGAAAACACCCATGTACAGAAGTCCTGAATTAATACATGAAGCTTTGATTCAGACTTATGGTGTTGTGATATTCTCTGTGTATGTATGTTGAATGCTATGCTTATAGTTATTTTACTCCTTCTGTTACGCATTTGTTGTTACGCTATGTATGAATGATTTCTTGTTGAATGTTTGAAATCTGAGAGAGAGAATGAGTTTCAATTGTTTCTCAACCTTAGTGAGTAAAATTCCTGCAAGGAGTGCAGTGGAGTTTGTCCGCAAGGAGTGCGTTGACAAGGGTTCGTAGTTTTTATCTCTGAAAGCTCAGGAGGGATAACATTGTGCTCATTCTCGCAGAAGTGAAATTTAAGCACAGGAGCCGTGCAAAGTGTGCGCAGGCCGAGTAGAGTCTCAGACTTATAACTTGAGGGAATTGTTGAAAGACCGTTGTCGCAGGGAGTGCGCGGGGGAATCATCCCTAAGGGACTTGAGGATTTTTCAATCAAGCTCAGGAGGGATAGAGTCTTCGAAGTTGTTGAAGAGAAGGTCAAGGGGGCTAGTGCCTTGAAGTGTTGGAAGGAGGCATAGTAAGGTTGTTTTGCAAGTGGACAAATTCCATGAAGGAATACCTTGTTCATTTCGTAGGAGTTGTCAAAGAGGAATTGGACGGTCGGAATTCTCCATGGAGAATTCGTGAAATTCCGAGAGCCGTCAGATATTGCAGAGGAGCAGGGAAGTTACGACAAGTATTCTTCAAGTGCAAGCTCAAGAGAGATTGGACCATAGGATCCAAGTTGACAGGGACCGTTGGATCACTCATGAATTCTCATTTTCGGGATTCACGAGTTGAAGGACCAAAAACCTTGCACCAAGATTCACGAAATCATGAAGTGTGAAGTCCCGATAGGGCGAGAAATTTCGTTGTGGGACCCTCACTTACAACGCACCAGAATTCAGCATTTTGGCATTTCGGAGGATAAGAGATCAAGATATTTGTTCTGGGATTCCCGAAAACGTGAGACGCGATATAAGTATGGGGAAAGGACGTCGTCAACCGCTTCGGTGGATCGACATTTCGGGTTTCGGCAGTTGGAGAGTCGAGACTTTTGTCCTGAAAGTCCCAAAGTCGCGAGTTGCGATAGGGAGTAACGAGGAGTTTGGGATCTCGGCACTTCAGGTGTCGGGATACAAAGGAGGCAACGCTTGGGGAGTGAAGTTGTGAAGTGTCGAAGATAGGCATGAGAGACACGTGGCAGAACCACAAGGCAAGCCTGGGTGATAGACATGCGGACCCATGTCACCCAGTAAAAGAAGTCAACACTCTGTTGACTTCTCGTGTCTCGGGGATTCATGGAATGAGAGCACGAGAGCTCGACGTTGAAACTCACGAAGCGGCGAGTAGCGAGAGGTGCTAGTGTTAAGCCTAGCCAGTGGTCACACGTGGAGGGCGCTAACAAGGGGAAAAGCACCATTTTATGTGCGCGGAATTCCCCAAAGAGGGATCGAAGAGTCAATCCGACTCAAGGGCAGGAATTAGAATGATCCTGTAGCGGACCTTGACCCGAGGGCTGATAGAGGGTTGGGGGTCTGCATCACACAACAAGCTCGAAATCTCCAAAAATTGAAAGGTGACCACAACCAAGATTATAAGCATTTTCAATGCCTAATAATAAAGATTCGAATTCAGTGACATTGTTCGTGCAAGCAAACTCCAACCTATAAGAAATGTTATGGATTTTTCCTATAGGATAAATCAAGATAATGCCAGCTCTGTTACCCTCACTAGAGCATGAACCATCAAAGTGCATGTGCCACATACCATCATCTAAATCAATTTGTTCCAGGGAATGTTATCCTCCTCAACAAATATGGAATACACCCCTACTTCCTCTTCGATATAGTTCACATTAGGTTGTGGAACACTTTCTATGTAAGGTGAAATCCTTCCCTCTCTAAGGACTATAATGTTTTTACCATTTCGAGGAATGGATAAATGTGTCCTGTTGAGTGACAGGTATCCACCTGTCAAAGCTTTCCAATCTCTTCCCAATATGATTGAGTAATTGCTTATCGACATATCAATTACCTGAATGCTAAGGGTTGTCCTTATTTCAGGGTGTGCGCACAAAACTAAGGTCACATCTTTAATCTCACCTATGGTTGTTTGTTGTAGACTATTATATGAGAGCATGCTTCTGGAATTTTCATTTGTACAAGACAAGCCTAGCTCTTCCATAATAGTCTTCGACATCACACTTGGGCTCAAACCACTATCAATGAGGAAACAATGGGTGATCTTATCCATAATCTTTATAGAAATATAAAAAGGGGGGTTTTTTACAGGGTATCTAAAGTTATGTACACCTACTTTATTTACATACGAATCCTCTTCATTTACCTCTTCAGAGAGGTTGTCTACAATGGAATATTTTCCTTCCATGACATGTTTTAGATGCCTCTATTGTTCAGGGACGACAACCATGTCCAAAAGGGTGGCATCTACTTTGATGTTGGCCAACTGATTCAGAATATTGTATTTGGAAGAGGGGAGAGGGGAAGTTGTTCTTTGTCTGTCATGAACCTTAGGAACCTAAATAGTAGCAAATGGTGAGGATGATCTCAGGCTAGAAGAATTGTAGGGAGGATCATATTTTCCTTTGGGAGCATAAGATTTGTTCCTAGTATTTATGATCATGACATTTTCTGGCTCTGCAAAATCTAGGAAAATGATGGTAGTTTCTGGTCTTTTACCAAATATATTATCTCTGGCGCTCTTCCTTACCTCACATGTGGCTTCCTCATGGTGTTCCTCGCAAAATTTACACCAACTTCGAGGAAAGATAGCTTTAGGCTGAAAATTATTTTCAATTGGATTTCTAAAGGGGGGTGCAGAAGAGGATGAAGCTCCAGGGGTGAGAGGGGATATAGTTACCTTTCTCTCATAGGATATCATATGTTTATTCATATCTTGTACTAGTTGTAAGAGGGTGGACATGTTTGTTTGTTTAACTGATTCTCCCTGGGGAAGACCTGTTCTTTTGAGATGTTCTTCATACTCTAAACAAGTATGCAGAGCGGAACCGAGGTTATCAATGGATTTTTCCTCAAGCCTATGATGATAAGGGGAAGGTAATGCATTGTAGTAATGCATGAAAGTGGCTTGCTTCTTAGGTCAAATGAGTTCAGGGATTTTATTGTATAACTTAGTGAAACGCAAGTTGAAGGACTTGATGGTCTCACCATCCTTATAGGTGATGTTATTGTACTCTCATAACTGCTCGGCTAGGCTTTTAGATTTCCCATTGGTGGACTTGAACCAATAAACTAAATCCTCCCAAGTAGACAGAATCTTAGTAGGAAGGTCAAAGAAATTGGCCGCAGCCTTTCCTTCTAAGGAAATGACAAATAAGTGCATGCAAGTATCGTTTTCATTGGCTCCTATGTTGTGAAAAGCATTAGAAAATGCCACCAGGTGTTTGTTTGTAGTGACAATGTTATTTCTTGAAAACCTAGGGAGATGCTMTTTGAATTTAGGAAGTGGACGAGTAGTAGGTGCTAGGTTAAGAGGAGAGGACACATGCCACGGTGTGGTTGTGGCGTCTTCTTCAAACTGAAAAAGCCCATACTTTTTAATGAATTTGGTGGGATTTGTGGTAGATTGGACAGGAATATGGTGGCTATATAAGCTACCAATCACTGACGAAGCTGAAGACTGAGAGGAGGAAGCACTTCCAGTGCCACCAGATCCACCACTAGATGCCATCTTGTGGATGATAGGTGAGGGAGAGAAAGATGAACCAGATGAATCAGACAAAGTTTTCCTTAGAGCACTTTGTTGGGTTGATAACACAACGTTCCTTCTTCCTATCTCAACAATAGGATTAATTTCAAGTGATAAGCCTCTTATTCTTCTAGAAACACGAGAGTCTAAGGAAATGAAATTAAGGCCAAAACTGAAGGAACAAGAAGGTTATTGTTGATTTCTAGGTTGTCTACGTCTAGCTTCCTGACATTCTTGGGCACTAATATCTCATTCAATTGCTTCCTATGAATGATTAAGCTCAACACGAGTATTGGTAGTGTATAAAAGGGTGTTGAACAAATTCAAAGCAATGCTAGTCTGATCTTGAAGACCGGGCTAAATATTGGGCTGTGTTGCAACACGCACAGTCATTAAGAAATAAAATAGTCAAAGAATCAATATCAGAAAAAATAGATGTATTTGATGCTAGTCAAGCATAAAAATTAACGAGAGAGATATTGAAGATCTCCCCATTATGGTCGCCAAATAAATGTTGAGGAAAATATATGAAATGATCTTACTCAAACATTTTCAGATCCTACTTGGCTAAAGCAAGATAGATGGGAATATCACCCTATGTTTATACCCATCAAATATGATATCCTAATTCACGAGTATTGTTTACAAGTGCTTAGGCTATTTTTTTATAAATAAAAGCTTGTTGAAAAATCATTATTTATGTAATTGTTTTAACATATCAGATGCTTAAATAAATATAGAGATAGAAGTAAAGACACCAAGTCAATAATCAAAACAGATGAGACATAAAGAAATCCTTTATTTCATTCCAATTCATCAAAGAATCGTTCTCTTTGCAAAATTTCCTGAGGAAGTTTTGGACCAAATTCAAACTTAGACGTCCCCAATGGAACATACAAAAGGAATTCTGACAAAACATCTAAAACTGAACTTTAAAAGCTGGATCATCTTGCCACGGATTGCTGCCCACTTGACTCTATGAAAAACAAGTGTTTGAATGATGTAATTCAGCCCTGAATCTTGTTGTCTACAATAGGACCCTTAGTATGCTTCTCTTTCTATTCTCCTCTTGTTCCTCCCTTTCCTTTTACCTTTAAGAAAATTAGAATTGGTTGAAGTAGTTGAACTACTTCCTTAGTTAAGTTAGCTAAAACTCAACCGACTTTTTAGTTAAGGGGGGAAAGCAATAAATCATAATAAGGGTTTTTAAATAAATAATAACAAGTAGGTGGGACCCCTTGTGACTCCCTTTAGCTTTTAACAATAATAACACAACTAGTTAATCAAACCAAACATCCCTCCTTGTGACTCCCATAGTCACATTCATATTGACAATTTATCTCAATGATAATTGAAATTATTTCCAAAAATATATTACCCATATATCCAAAAAATAGTGTGTTGTCCAAAATTTCAGAAGTCAATTGTTCTGAACAATTAATAAATAAAAACTTAAAATCCATATTTTCCACTCTGGGAGGCAATCTTTCCCTTGTTGTTGTTGTCACCTTTTGAACTCTCTAAATTTTTCTTAGGATGTGTGGAGCCTTTAGGCCTAATATCATTGATCACATGAGAGAAATCATCTCTCAAATGCATGCGGGAAGACACGGATTTATCAGAGTCATTTGAGGGTGAGGAAGGGGCAGAAGTGGATTTTCCCTTGTAAGGGGCATGGTGGGACTCGATTTTCAACCTTTTTCTTGCATGGGAAGACTGAACCGGTGAGTGGACATGGGCATCTTGGAAAATTTGATTGATAGGTGGGGGAGTAGGTAAAGACAAGTTAGGCCAACCACGATGTTGGGAGACTATCGCGTGGACAATCTCTTGCCATCCGTCGTAATCGGGAAATTCAAGTTGTAGTGAGATATGAGGAGGCACTGGGATACCAGGGACCTATGGGGCTTGGAACGGAGGCCTTTTAGGCCTAGGTTGGACCAATTCTTACCCAATCCAATTGAAAATTCGATCTTGAAATAGCTAGCCTAACTCTTATGACTCTGCATCAAAGTGTATAGAGAATCTTGGCCTTCTAGGGCCCCTGTTCCAATTTATTCTCCCTTGGTTACCTCTGCCATGGCTACCTCTGCTGAAAAAGCTCATTCCTGTATGCATAATTGATTAGTAAATAGTTTCTTTAACAACCATACATGACAACTCTTTTAAAATATGAAATAAAATTTGGCTCAGCAACATATCAGACTCATGCAATTCAATCCATACAAATTGTTAATAGTTGTCAATGAGCAGGGGGTGAACAAAATTTTTGGGATATGCGAGGGGTTGTATTGAGTGAAAAATGTTAAAATTAGGGGGAAAAGATCATGATTACTTCTCACAGACAACAAACAATCAACTGTAATGTAAACCAAAGAATATACCACTGTAATCCATCCCTGCAATATTAAACTGTCATAATATAAAGTTTCCATTAACTATAATTAAATTTTAGGAACAGGGAGTGGATAATGAATATGGGAAGG
>JZKD02S1722184.1:61940-82499 GCA_000966675.3 Picea glauca
CTTCTGAATTTTCTCAATTTGTTTCCACTGCATATCGGTTGTGCTACTGGCCCATAGTTCACAACCGTAGAGGATCACCGGAATCACTAGAATGTAAGCATCCATACTTAACTCCTGCTACTATGTATTGGGCACGTCACTTGCCATGTCACTATATGTATGGACAATCCTCCAAAAATTTTCTAAAAGAAAAGGAAGTACCAATGACTCATCAATAAGTTAAGATTTTAGTCGATGCTGATGAACTCCTGAGTTGAGTTCTCGATCGAATGCCAATGAATACAACAAAGCATGCCAAAAGAACGTTTTTCAAAAACATTGAAACGGGTACCTGTCCGCATCAAATCAACCATTAGTGGTCGATGGGACGTGTAGGATATCATTTAACACAACAAAATTTGCAAAATATGATCGTCATCAGGGTTGGAATTTTAAACTAAAAAATCCCGTCAAATTTTACGGTTTAAACTACTACACTGCCCATTCTGCCGGTTTTAAGCTTGATAGTTGACGATTGTAGGAAACTTTTGACTATATTTGATGGGAAAATTGGCCCGTGACGAGCAATTTGCCCGTAAAATTCCATCCCTGATCGTCATGATTAGGATTTGATTCCTTTTCTTACCCTCAAATTTGTCCTCCATATCGTAGAAACCTTTTCAAGTTATGAACTTGTTCCATTTGCTCAGTGATAAGCGTCATTCTCCTCCACGATTTGGAAGTATTGTGTGACCAGTACCCTCCACAACAAGCAAATTTCGGTTTCCTATCTCATTTATGGTAAGTGACACCAGTCTTGTTGGTAATGGTGTTAATTAGTTGTATGGGCGGGTAAAACCCACAATTTCATCCTTCTCTTTGGCCTAATCAATTTTTTGATAACGAATATGAGCTCACGTTCCTAAATTTGGTTGGTTATAGGTAAAATGACTATGAGGAAGACTCTGGTATGTAAATATCCAAATAAACCAAGGACAAGGGGCAGAGAACCATAAAAGGGGTCTAGTTCAATGTCGCGAAGGTGAACCATAGACTACTAAGGAAGCCAAATCGGTCATCAAGCTACCACTAAATAAATTATCCACGTAGGTGCATTTGTATGGAGACACAAAACCCAGTATTGGCATGGTGGATTAACTTTGTTGACCAATATCTTATCACGTTCATTCATAAACGGGGATTTTAAATTGTGAAAAAATAGAGTCAATATATTGTAGGTATTGGGGGCAGATGTGGGTATTGGGGGGTTTGTAGGTATTAGGGGGGATAAAAAGGGGTATCTAGTAAAAACATGGGTTTCTTTTATTGGAAATATGTATTGGGATAGGGGTTCAAAAAAATGATATTTGGAGACATTTATCGATATCTAGTGAAATTAGGGGTATTGTTTAATATCCCACAAACACGGGTGCTATGCCATAGGTTCACTAAGTGAAGACCCTGTGAGTACTAGAAGCACTGGCACACAGGCACACATCCCTGAATGGAATGATCTCTTTATCAAGTTTAAGGACCATAATTACCCAAAATCAACTCCCCATAGCAACCTTGATCTCATAATTGTGGATGATGCAGTCTTTCAAAACATTACGCAATCCAAGTTGCACTCAGTTGCAACAAGGGTGCTAATATTTCCCTATATTGAAGCAGTTGAATGGATCATAAACCACACAAATTACATAAATTGTCTGATTAATAATGAGAATGGAGAGTGCATTGGATCCTTTCTCCCACGAGATGTTACTAGATACTACAAGTTATACAAGCCCGAGGAGTTGCTAAATAAATATTTATGGCTTCCTTTTATCAAAAATACGATATCAATAGAATTTTGGCAAAATGGTGGAAGGAGGATAAGAAGTTCTTAATCAAGTCATGAGGTTGATGTCCTACCATTGGTCTATGGGAACCATACACGTACCTTATGATATTACTGTGCAGGTTGTATGGGGAGAAGGATTGCTCCCAATTTACAGTTTTATGGATCTCGTTAGGTTACATCATTTCCATGTAGGGGAAAATGTTTAATTGGGGAGCCATAATCTCCAAGTAGCTCAACACAAAAATCCAATAGGCCCACAACCCCAAACCGGGTTCGATATCTTCATTTCACATGGCTTCATTTTTGTTTGACGTATTGTGTGCAAGGAATAATTTCCTCAGATTATCACTGAGTTGGAAAATCTTAGAACCGCTTGTGCATGTTTATTTCAGTATTTAATGGGATAACAAGTATAAGAAGTCATATTATTCAATCTGTGATTTCTTCATAGTGCATTTGTATACCCTCATCTTCGGGCAAGAATGTCCCAAACTATCAAAACAAGCAAAGAAAAATCTTGGATATGTTGGGAAATGGTATTTTGAGGAGCAACACACATATCTCTAAATCTACAGAGAAACTGGTCCACCACACCTCTTACTATCTTATGTCCTAGATAGGTTGGTGATTGGCGAAATATATTATCAATCCATCATGCAAGGTTTCAACACTACTTTGGTAAAGGATAAAATGAGAATATCTATACCTTACAACTTTCATATTGGGTACTACTATGTAAGAGACACCAAACATGCCAAACAGGAAGGACAAATCCAACTAGAATATATATTTAGGATTGACATCTTCAGGAGGTATGACCCCTGTTGATATTATGGTAGCTGCGGGAGGTATTAACCTCTACGTGTAACCTTTGACGAGACTAGAATATTTCGGGAAGCAAGAGAAACCCTAAACAAATGTGTGAGAACCCTAGAAGACATGTTGGCTCAACAAAATATATAATATTAAGGTATTATACTCCAGGAAGACAAGTCGGCTCCATAAGAAAAACATAAATAGAAAATATAATTACCAAAATGTCAGGTCGGCCCAACCAGAAAAGTCACTGGATAGATTGGTATAAATAGAGGACATCTTGGCTCATTTTTTCACTCTCTCTCACCCAGAAAACCAAAAATAGTGCACAAATTTGGAGAAGGAGTGCAATTGTAGCTATTGCAACTCGGATTTTTGGTCTTTGGTTATGGTTTTGACTTTCTGCCTTGGTTATGGTTTGGATTCTTTGTTTGGTACACTAGCTTTGGAGAGAAGTACGCTAATTTGGTTAGCAATTGGTTCTAGGGTTTGCTTCTAGAATTGTTCTATCTGTCAAGGTTAAATGTGCTCGGGGGTGGTTGCGTGCCTATGGTTGGGTAACAATATTGCTATATTGTCTATAGAAAAATGGGCACATCTCTTTTATTCTAATAGGTTATGGGCCCACACTATCTTCAGACAGTCTAACCACTGGAAGATAGATTGGGAAGTTATTTGTTAAATCTCATTGTGGCACTAGTTACAACTGCAACTAGGTTTTCTAATAATGCAACAACAACAAACCCTAACCCTTGTGTTCAGGCACTTCTGGTGAAGCATTTGACCTAATTCCTTGACATCCTAGTGCGCCCTAGCCTAGCGCACCTCTTGGTACCCTCAACTAGCAAAAGCACCAGGTTTGAATTTTTGGTCAAGGTCAAAGTCAAAAGTTGACTAGTCAAAGTCAAAGTCAAAGGTTGACTTATGTTAAAATTGATTTTGTGATCAAAGTTGAAACTTTAGAGTTTTTATCTTGTTCTAATCATTGAATCTTCTGATTGAGCTTCTAATCTCTTCTTGTCAAGATGGTATCTAGTTTCAGATTGGAAGACAAGCTAGACAATGCTACAAGGTTTCAAAGGTATGCACTTGTATATGCTATCCAAGTAATATCATCTAGCAAAACATGAATGTGTTTGCAGGGAAAGTACTAGAGACCTTGTCCAAGCTGTAATCTTGGATTCAGTGCATTCAAGAGAAAAAKCACACCCTCCATAGCAGTCAAGGCTTCAGGTTCCAGGTTTGATCAAATTGTTAAGCTTCAAATTTGGTTATATCAAGGGTGATAGTTGCTACATTACAAATTGTAAAAACAATATTTAAAAGATTATATTATTTCTATGTGCAATGAATACCTGACTGCGTTTGAATACCATTGATATAGATGCTTATTGTCCTTGTTTGCAAGATAAACTAACATCTCCTCTAGAGAGATATTTTTTGTTTTCTCTTGTTGTTCTTGTTCCGAGCAGGTACCCTTGTGAAATATGTTTGATGAACAATCTTTGCGAAAAATGTTATAGAAGAAGTTTTTAAGGATGATACAACTGCAATATGGAAAAAAATCAAAACATATAGAAACAAACTTAAAGAGACGTAGAGGAGTCAGACTAAGAGGAAGTCAGTAATCAAAAGGAAACCAGAATGGGCTTGTGACTCTTTGCAGAAAGCAAGGAGAGTTGCAACAGACTGAAGGATGGACTCTCATATGGAGGGAGATGATCACAAAATTCCAAAAGAAGAGCATGCATATTTCTCATTCAAGCATGAATTTGGGATTAGGAGGGAGCTAATCCCCAATGATATGATCCAACGAAGAAGAATCCATGAAGACTATGAAGTATCTATCCATGTTCCTCATTGGAAGTAGCAACCATTCAAAAAGAAGCTTTGAGTATCCTTGGTTGTCCATCTACATTTCTATGACAAAAGGAAGAAGTTAGAATCTTCAGGAAGGAAGGGCATGTAATCTATAGAAGACTCTATGAACCCTAAATTTGAAGAACATGAAGATTCCAAGAAATAAATAAAGGCCATAACAACCAATTGAACTAGTTTGAATCCACTAGAAGCAGTCAAGTAGAAGGAATGTAAGGAAGTTGTTGTGAATACCAATGTATGTAAGAAATTGTGAAAACGACTTGAGAATTGATAGATACAAGGCAAGACTCATGGCTAGAGGGTTCTCCCAAAAGGAGGGAGAAGACTATGATGATAGCTTGTTCCAATAACCAGACATACCTCTACCCGAGGCATTATATCTCCTGTAGTATCCATGGGTCGGAGTTCACATCAGATGAATTTAAAGACTGTTCTTCTCAACAGAGTAATTGAAGAAGAAGTGTATGTAGAGAAACCTCAAGGTTTTGAGGTATCCCAAAAAGAGACCCTTGTATGCAGATGGAAGAAGACCTTGTATGAATTCAAGAAAACTTGGTGCATACCCTCTCATGTACAATATAAGCATGGTGAAAACTTCCTATGACAAAGGAAGTATATTGAAATGATTCTTCAGAAGTCTAGGATGATGGATTGAAAATCCATGGCAAACTCCCATGACGACAGATTTGAATAAGTTGAGATACTCTGATCCAATAGACCCATCTTTGTATTGAAAATTGATTGGATTGTTAATATATTTGGAGAATACTCAACCGAATATTTGTCTTGTGGGGCGTTTGAGTTATGATATACAACTGCATGGATTGGGTAGGAAGTGCATATGACAAAAGAAGTGCTACTTGGATATGTTTCAGTTTGATATTTTCCACGATGTCATGGGCTAGCAGGAAACAAAAGTCTGTTGCACTCAACACTGCAGAAGCATAGTATATTGCAGCTTGTGATGCTTGTACAAAGACAGTGTGGCTCTGTAAGTTGTTTTTTGGACTTTCTGATCAGGTGTTGAATTCTACTGTGATATATTGTGATGATCAGAGCTATGTGAAGCTTTCAGAGAACCCGATGTTCCATGACAGGTCGAAGCACATTGAGATCAAGCATTACATTCTTCGTGATAAATTCTAGAGGGGAGAAGTGGTTCTCCAGTATATCTCCACATATGAGCAAATATAAGATATTTTGGTAAAGTCTCTATCCAAGATGAAAAGTTTTCATACTTAAGGGACAAGCTAGGGCTCACGGAGACGACTTCCTTATTGAAAAAGGAAGTTATTACTCCTAGGTTGGGAGGGAGCACTGATATGTTATTGATTTATGGACAATCATTTTCTAGTTCGGAAAATGGTCCAGGTTGGGCAGTTCCTTTCCAGTACAGAAAGTGGTTCGATATTTCTGACGGACATGCATTTTCCAGTTCGGAAAATGGTCCAGATCAGAGTATTTTCGTAATGAAAATGGTCTGATAGATTGTTGATGTACCATAGAAAATAGTCCCCCTTGTGGCCATTGTGGGGGAATGATCTAGGACAATAATTCTTCTTGGAAGTCACTCTGATTAGTGGTCAAGTAGAATGGTCCACCTCACCGGACAATCATTCTTTCGAAGTTCACAATTGTGAGCAATTTCAAAGAATGGTCTGTTTTGAAGGTTGGTGCATGACAATCATTTCCATTAGGAAATGGTCCAGATAGTCATTCCCTAGGGCAGAATCATGCTATCAAGGTTGCACTATGATTAATGTCAGAGGAATGGCCCAATTAGGTGAATGGTCTAGGTTCAACAATCAGGACAATCATTCCCTAGGGAAGACTCAGAACTATGACTAGTGCCAGAGGAATGGCCCAGTTAGGTGAATTATCCAGGCTCAGAAATCAGGGACAATTATTATTCTATGCTTGAGAAGAATAGTCTAGATAGCCCATGGCTGATGTTTTACATTCTAAGGGCAGATAATCTTCCAGATCTCACATATGTGAGTGGAAGAATGGCTCAGATGACTCAGTTTATATCATGATATTGTTTTATGCAGGTTGATATCATATGATATGATTTCTATGGAGACTGTATGTCTCTAGACAATAGATGTATGCTACTGTGGTGAATGTGTTCCACTGGTTGTGACTATGTGTCACTGATTAAGTAGCCGTGTGCTACTTGGTGTGGTTGTGTAACACTAGATAGTAGTTCTGTACTACTATGAATAGACACAGTTGTGTTCTATTGAATGACATTGTTCTGATTTCCTTGTAGACTATCAGTAGTGTTGAAAATGATTATCAGCTAGATGAATAGTCAGTATGTTGATGGATAGAGATTCTCCAGATGGAAAATGGTCCAGGAAATTTATTCTTCTAGGACGTATGTCTGGATTAGAAGAATAGTCCTTGTAGCCCATGGTGTGGCTTCCAACATCTGTTGGAATAGTTATTCTTCTAGGAAATATGTCCGGATTAGAAGAATGGTTCCTGTATCAATCTGTGGAGTGAGTGACTTATT
Organism: Picea glauca; assembly: GCA_000966675.3. Taxonomy (NCBI): domain Eukaryota; kingdom Viridiplantae; phylum Streptophyta; class Pinopsida; order Pinales; family Pinaceae; genus Picea; species Picea glauca. The sequence goes on from JZKD02S1722184.1 coordinate 68,978, forward strand.
CAACATCATGCCTGATTACTCAGATGGAGTATGGATTCAAGAGATGATGTAGTTGATGCTATCATATGATATTGATAGTGATGATGGTGCTCGTGATATAATCATGAGATATCCTGTATGGCTATGATGATGCTACCGGTTGAATGGTATGTTTTTTCTCAAGACCATTGCTTTCAATACTTCCCTATCTAGGAGGGAGTGTTGATATTATGGTAGTCGCGAGAGGTATTAACCTCTACGCGTAACCTTTAACGATACTAGAATATTTCGGGAAGTAAGAGAAACCCTAAACAGATGTGTGAGAACCCTAGAAGACATGTTAGCTCAACATAGTATATAATATTAAGGTATTATACTCCAGGAAGACAAGTCGACTCCACAAGAAAAAGATAAACAAAAAATGTAATTACTAGAAAGTCAGGTCGGCCTAGCCAGAAAAGTCACTAGATAGATTAGTATAAATAGAGGACATCTTGGTTCATTTTTTCACTCTCTCTCACCCAGAAAACCAGAAACGGTGCACAAGTTTGGAGAAGGAGTGTAGTTGCAGCTACTGCAACTAGGATTTTTGGTCTTTGGTTATGGTTTGGATTCTTTGTTTGGTACACCATATTTGGAGAGAAGTACGCTACTTTGGTTGGCTATTGGTTATAGGGTTTTCTTCCAGAATTATTCTATCTGTCAAGGTTAAAGGTGCTCGGGGGTGGTTGCGTGCCTATGGTTGGGTGACAATATTGATATATTGTCTATGAAAAAATGAGCACATATCTTTTATTCTAACAACCCCAAGGGTTTATTACTCAGGCATGCTGAGCAGGTGTCAATCAATTAGCCCTGTGAATATGAGAAGTGGCAAGAAGAACTATTCACAGAAAATGCACAAGATTGACAAGAACTGGAGAAGAGGAAGGCCAACCCAAAGGTAATTCGTTTTTCTCATTGACACTAGAGGAGAAAATTAATATCACAAGTCAATGAGATTCCTCAAGCAAGGAAGTAGAAGAGTTAAGAAAAGCAGAGGAAGCAAGAACACCAGAAGAGGAAAGGTTAAAGGAATAACTTGATCTTAAATTCATGCAAGAAGAACAAGCTAATTTTCTAAAAGAAAAATAAATTCAAAGGAAGATTGATGAAGAACTCAATAAAAAACAAGAAGAAGATATTGCTCAAGAATCAATTTCCAAACACATAAGAGAGGCAGAAGTAGAGAAGAGAAAGCAATATTTGTTAGCGCAGAGAAAGAAAGAAAATGAAGAAAAGGCCAGGAAGGAAGAGGAGGAAAAGAGAAGAGAAGAATAAGAATTGGTAGAGTGACAAAGGAAATCTCCAAATGAGTAGGAACAAAAAGAAGAGCTTGAGAGAGTAGAAAGGGAAACCGAGGAAAAATAAATATGGAATAAGAAAAGACTTGGATAACTCCCAAAGATCCTAACATAATTGATCTCATAAAGGGTGAAGAGGAAGTGGAGAAGACAAGGATTCCCATAACTTATGAAAGATTTCCTGCCACTAAGAATCCCACTCAAAACTTGCATGAAGAAAATGCTACAAAAGAAAATGAAGGAGAAATTATGGAGGATACTCATGATCATGGAGGAGATACCACAAGATCGGTTGATGGAAAGGATAAGGACCATGCTGACATTCCAATTGAGGGGGTCACCGATCCCAAGGACCCAAAATAAACTTCAAATCCTCAAGATCACCAAAAAATCCAATCAATTAGGGAAGGTTAGGATGCTCAAGATATCAAAGATGCAATAGTGAAGTAGAAGAAAGAAGAGGAGAAATCCTCTACAGAGGAACACATTTTGCAGCAAGATCAATCAGTTGGAAAAACAAAATAAGATAAAACAACTAAAAAGGATCAAGAAACTCAGACAACTGAGAAGACTCAAGATGTTCAACCAAGTGGGAAAAGTCATGAGACTACTATGGAAAATTTCTATACTCCTAGCAATATAAAGAATATACTATCTTGGGGAGATCATCCTATACCCCAACTAGTCGATGAAGTGGCTGATTTGGAGTCTCTCACAAATGAATATAAACTCACTATCGGAAGTGACATACTCTGCACCTTTGAAGAAGTCATTATTGATGCAAAGAGAGCTTGGATGAGTGAGTTGGTCTTAGCAATAATCACCATTTTCATGCCTCATTAGACAATTCCATGGAAGAATAAAATGAGCTAGAAGGTGTAAGGAGAGAATTAACATCACTCCATCATCAGGTTCAATATTATCAGGAAGTCGGGGGAGCTTCTAGCCTGGTCAAATATCTCCTCGAATAGCATTATAAGCACCTCCAAATTCAAGGCACTTTTCTGAAGAAGGTGGTGGAATTTCAAGAAGAAACCATTTTGTTGGCGATAACACGTAAAGAAGTACTTCGATGGAGAAAAAAGGGTGTCACGGGTTTGGACCAGGTTGAATTCATTAGGGAAGTCTAGAACGACCGAGGAGAAGAAGAACATGGCATTGACATTTTAACGAATGAAAATAAATCTATGATGAACTGATCATCACAACATTGGGCAGATATCATTGAGGGGCCAAGAAAACATATGGTCGAAGAATGGTTCACTTGTAATAAAACATAAGAGAATATCAATCAAGCAATGATTGATCTCTAGTTGCCAATGTTCATATGGACTAAATATTTTTGGCCAATTGAAGAGGTATTGACGGGTTTCAAATGAACCATCGATGAGTATCAGACGAAGATAAACATGATAACCAAAGTTGAATGAGGTCATCTACATAAGTTTTCAGTTGGAGTGATCAAGACTGTTGATAGACTTGAGTAGTTGACACCTAAAATAGAGGGGTATACTCGACAATATAAGGAAATCAAGGAAAAACTGAGTATCATGATGCATCAACACATGTTCCCTTTTATCCAGAGATGTGCCAATTTGTACTCACATTGGGATGCATGTATTGATGAGCATGCAATTCCTAAGACTCCTAGATCACTTGAGTCATCTTGACTCACTTCTAGTTAGGAATTCCTCAGTTTCTATTTTTGCTAAATTTACTATTTTTTGAAATATTGCAATGCAAATAAATAAAGGGGTCAACCTATAGAGTAGGGGCCTTTGGTTTTGAGAAAATTTTGTTGGAATGTAATTGTAGAATTATTCCAATGATTTAGTTTAGAAGCTCCATATGAGCTAAGAATTTTTGTAGAACCATTGTGTGTGTTACTTGTATTGTGGATTATTTTGCAGACAACCATCATGTCAGACATGTCTAGTAAGGATTTCAATTATGCTAAGTTATCTTGCTTATTTGCATGATTTATTAGATATAACTTCCAATATTTTGTTATTTATTAGTTTCTCACCCTTTGTGATCCTGGTTTGCTATTTATCACAGTAATAATTATAGAATTAATTTTGTGATCATTAATGAAATGAATGGAAAATTGTTTTATGTTTCTTTGGTGTATCTTGTTAGTTATATCCTTCAATAGAACTATTTCTTGGGAGAACAAATTATAATCACATGACTATTCGTAGTTACTTTCCTTTTTCTCTCTCCATGACTACATTTCCCGAAGTTAATCATGTAGTAAGGTTTCTTGATAGAATTATTTCTTAAATATCTCAAAGCTACATATTACTTTCATCAACTGTCCCCGAGTGTTACCCTTCGGTAGCAGACTTCTTCAAACTTATCAAACTAGAATCTACTTCCCGAAATAATTACATACATCACATAAAATATAAAGATAACATAAATAAATGTTAACTAATATATAAAGCTCATCGAAAGGTTTCTGGACCATAATTCGAAGGATTATTTCATACCAAACATGGAAGATTCTAATTGTCCCTCTTCCTTGGGTTTAATCCCTACTATTGAGTCTAGGGAACCCAACACCCTCAACATAACCATGAAAACAACCATTAAAACATTTGTATTTTCCACTACTAAAATATCCATAAGAACTTTGTTAAAAACAAGGAAATTCCTATGAAAAATGTCCAAAACCATCATTATAATATCTATTATATCTTCCTTTAAAATGTCTCGCTGGAAACATCCAAATAAAATCATATATAAGAGAAATAAAGTATTATTATTTCTATTCATTATTTAATATTTAATTTTTTGTGGGGGGAGTATAGTCTGTGACCTGATGGATGGATAGTATTTGAATTCATTTAGGGAAAGGAATAGCCACTAATGATGAAGCATAAGAATTATACATGTCTTATGAACTCACTACTCTAAAAAATAAAGAGGCCCAAAAGGAAACTATGATTGGAGACACAATGGTGATTATTCATGCCCTCCTATCTAGAAATATGGGACTTGATTTTAACCATATAGCCTTCTTTCAGGTGTTGAGAAGGAAATATTTTGAAGCAGACCTCAACAAAAATCATGGGGTTCAAATGTAAGACCTAATCTATTTGTAAAGGAGGGGAGAGAGAATTTGTATCCACATGCTCCATCCCATGAAATTACATGGTTTAAGAATGGAACCTCCCTCCTATTACACCCATCAAGTCTTAAAGGTGACATGGATCCTTATCTCCCTCTTTCCATTTGCATGTATCCTCATCTCTCTCTCTCTCTCTAAATAATTGTACCTTGATGGGCATGGCTCACATGTGTGGAATTAACTAGATTGTTCATGATTTATTGATTTCCCTTTCCAACATTAAATTAGACCTTGATGAGAGGGATAATATCCTAGGATGTTGACCTCAATGACATCATTTGCACTCCTTCTAGACAAAAGCTCTGTGTTTTTTCGATTCTACATGGGTTCCCAACACTAATTGATTTATCTATCGAGGATTGGAAAGTATCACATAACACGATCATTGTTGTAATAGTTGTTGCATCCTTTGTGAGGTTAGACATTTAAGGAAAGGTCTCCATAAGTGTGATAAATATGTGGAGGAGGCACAAGAAAAAGTGACATACTTCTATGATTCGATGGGAAGAAAGGAAAGATAGGTTGAAGGAGAAGAATTTAGAGAATATAGGGTGCGGGGCAATTTTGTTTTGGAAGCGGAGAAACAACTACTTAGCTTAAGGGACAAGGAATCTGCATATATTTCCTCCATGACTATACTTGGATGAAGATATTTGAAAATGACTTCTTCCTTGGACTTTTTTCAAGCTTTGGTTGGGCGCGTAATGACCCGCATGAACCTCCCTCCAAAGGATCTGCTCTACCCTTCTCTTGACCTTGGTTACAAATCCTCAAGCTCCACCTCTTGTGGACAACTAGAAAGCTTAATGATGTTGTTTGTGGCCTTACCTATCCACACAATGGATCTAGTGGATGATGGTGCTATAGACTCTACCACAATTGCTAGTACTAGTTTTGACCCTGCAACCATAGATAAAATAGACATGGTGAATTAGGTGGATTCAACTTTTGAGGGAATTGACATTTTTCTTTTTTATGTATAGAATGCTTTTTTTAATAGTGTTGTTAATAGGTTAGTTTCGTAAGTAGTATATTGAGAGACTCTTATGTTTTAGGTATTGAACAAACCCTCATTTTGAATATATGTACATGGATTTTAGGATATGGATGCCTAGAAACATATATTCCATGTATCTTTATGTTATACAGTCTAGTTGCAAAATTTTTTGATATAAAAATCTATCCATTATTATGAAAACAATATTTTCTATCTTTTATTATTTATTTAAATTAGTATTTGTTTACATTAAATGTTAATTAAAGTTCAATTGCCTCTTTCATATACTAGAGTCATGTTTGCTTTTAAGTAATTTTATATGAAAATTTAGTTGGATGTACAAATAAATATTGAACGTGGAACTATAAATATAGAGTATAATTAAAATAAAATCAAATACATAACATGTTTGTCAAACTAGAAATATAAAGAACAAGTTTAAAAAATCATATACTTATAAATATATAAAATATCTTGTCTTATAAATCATAGATAATTAAAAATATGATCATATTGAATATCTTCAATGATCGTCCCAACATAATCTTCATCATTTGATTCATCATCTCTATATGCAATCCTAATGTTGGTGGGTTTTTGTCACAAGGGTGAGCAAAACCCCTTACTTGATGGTTGTGAATTAAGCAACAACAAAAGGTAATTGAGACTAGTTTATAAACCCTATTAATATTCATGCAAATAAAAACCTAACTTATGTGAAATATAATATCCAACTATGAAAAACATCATTCAACATGATGACTAAGGAAATACAAAAGAAACTCCCTTCTGAGGGTTGATACAACTCACACATGTTTGGGAATTGGGAACAATCAACTGGAATACTGAACCACCAAGTTTATGAATCTCAATGGTGCAATGATGATTTTAAGTCGACCATGTGAGGAACAACGAAGTCAAGGAGTAATGAGGATTATCCCTTCTTGGTTCGAGGTAACTCCTCAATGAAGAAAATAGACCCAAGGTACACCACCCTCAAGACCAAACCCCTAGAATACATGTGATGAGTCGATAGGGGAAGGCCCACTAGAAGAAAGGGATGAGGGAACCCTTGAAAACCAACACGAGCTACACATCATAGTATCATAATTGATCTGGACGTATGCAAGATCAAGAATGAAAGGAAAAAAGAGATGGACTCATGACTTCCCTCATTTAGAGCATAAATGAAAGGATGATATGGAAACGACTGAAATCATTCCACATGGAAAGATTAATTACTAGGAAAGAGGTTGTTGATGCGATAGATTAGTGAAAAGGGGAAAATTGAAGGCCAATGCATGATAAATATAGACAATAAAGACTCATGGACACAAGGGTGAATTGCAAAAATACTTGGGAGGAATTGAACAAACTCTATGGGATACAAGGGTGACTCATTGCAAATGCTCTAAACAAGGGAAACAAAGGGATGTTTCCAACAAAGACACATGTGCCAAGGAAGCATAATTTCCCTTGGTATTGCCAAAGGGGTGGCAGGTGAGGAGTGAAGATCACAACAAGGGGATAAGGACCTTAATAAGTAATCAATCAATGTGTTGAGAGACACAATATCCAATAAGAATCCCAAAATGAAGACCACTATAAAAAGTTGCAGGGGAGATGAGGATATAGATGTCTCAGTGAGAAACCAGGTGAAGGTAACGCAAAGGTGAAAAATGGAAATGGAAGTAACCATATGTAGGGGAGTTATTGGTAATCTCCTAAAGGGTAGGTGAATGGAGGTATAAATACAAAGAATCACCGTAGCATGGATGAAGCAAAGGGATGATGACATGTGATGACTTAACATATACTATACCAACCAAATAAAATGTGGGAGTTCAATGGATAAGGTTGTCATCATGATGAGAAAATATGCATGAGCTTAACTTTGGGATGTAGACTATATGATCTCCCAATCCTAATGAGGATGCAACATTGTGACTCGTGAGCACCAAAATGCAACAAGGGTCACTATTTTAGGGCACCTATGTGGGTAAAGATCTATCATCAGGTAAATGAAGAATGTAATACATGGATGGGATAGGCCATCTACCTTAATTAGGGCGGTCTTAAAGGAAAATCCATAGGGGGAGGATATGAAATTGCAACATACTCAAATGGGAGATGTTGATCTATACGCTAGTCCGAAGAAGGTTACCTGAAAGGTCCACATACCATAGATAGACAAGAGCTCCCATGGTGAATTATTACACACATGTAAACTAAGACCATAGTGTAAAGGTGCATATTAAATCAAAAGGTGTATAGAAATTTGAACAAACGAAGGCACATTCCCAATACTTCCTGAGAAAAACAACACCTGAATGAAGTATGAAAGAAACAAAATTTAAGAATACCCTTTTGGAGGGATCATAATTATGAATGCAATGATGCAAGTGGCACGTCAATTGGAGTTCATATGAGTCTGAATGGAGGGAAGGAGAAACTAGAGTTTTCCTATAAATAGGGAAAATCCCTAGAAATTAAAAATTATTATGCGTTTGGAAGTTAGATAGTTGTTTGGTGCCCTAAATATTGTTGAGACTGTAGTGGACAAATTGACCAACAATATTCGTTTATGTTAGTTCTAGGTGAGTGGTCTAGTCCTCCTCTTTAATTTTAGCATTCTACTTTCTTATATTAGGTCATTTTTTTTCTTGAGAGGAACCCCAGATTTTCTATTTGGTCACAACATAGATATTGGGGAGATTCCTACATTAGGATCATAGGAATCCCCCCAAAAAACTGCATTGTCTTAGCGCAAAAAATTGTATAAATAGCAATGTTGAGATAATGCAAGATTTATCCATGTTCATGTACTGAGAGTGTAGGAAACTAGTCAAATACCTCGTTGGAGTACGAAAAGAGGGGGACAAATGAAAGATAAATTAAAAAAAATGTTTTTGTGCGAGGAAGGAAAGCTTTAGAGTGCTCTAGAGGGAGCATGGATTTGTTGATATAAAGTGAGTGGAAATTATGTGGTACAAAGGTTACTAACATTCCATGGGTTATTCAAGTATGTTGATAATCCATTGTGAGGTCAGGAGAGGGCCTCCTTTATTGTATCATAGAGTACCATAATCTAGATGCAAGGGTATTCATGGTGTAGGGGAGCTGATATAGGTGACTATCTAGGATATTTACTTCATGACAAGACTGCCCATGATGGGGGGTGGTTGGAGAAACATAGCCTCTACTTCCTCGTGGGAGGAAGTTGGAGGAGTTCTTAAAGGCCCATGGAAACAAAAATGTCAAGGTTAAAGATGGCGCCATCCAGATAGTTGACTTAGAGGGAGTAGAGACATGGCCATCATAGTCATGATGGTACAAATTGCAAGGACCCATACCCCACACATGATATTAGGAGGATTGATGATGATCGTGGAGAGAATACTCACTGGGACCTAATACAACTAGGCCTAGATGTTATTGACAACCATGTGGAGATAATTGACATCTTGTTGTAGGGTGACAATCATTTTTTTTACATTTAAGACTTTACCATGTGCATTCTTCTTTGAGAAGATCCCAACCCTCCACCCCATGTTCGGATTAGAGATGTGGGTTGTTTTCTTGCTTATGTGCATCCTTCCTAACACTGGGGGGTTGATGACCTAGGGTTCATATAGAGTTGACCAAAAAAAACCCAAGGCATTGGCATATCAATATTCATTCAAGAACCAAAGAAGGTCTCTCCCAAGACACCATGAGAATAAAAAATACCATTTGATCTTGTGTCGGAAATGAAGGGATAAAGTATACAAGGAAACCACTCGGGCTATCATTCATTCATTGAATCACAATCCATTAGTAGAATAACAACTTAAACCATTAAAAAAAACATCCATTAAACTTAGAGTAGACACATCAAGTGACAGAGAGAATTTCATCTTTATAATATCTCCATTAAACAACATAATGCATACATCAACTCATCCACATTGCAATGGGAATCACTCTCAGCACTTTGATCCATTCTATAGTTCTTTTATTACAATGCAAATTTATCTTTGTTCAGACTCTACCCTACTCAACAAACTCCATTACAGATCCTATCCAAGACGTTTCTAGACTCACACAAAACTGTTACAAAAACTCAGAACAAGACTCATACAAAACTTAGTCTGCCTCCTTGTAGAGCTCAAATAGATTATTTCCCTCTTGTCTCTTCTTTGTAATTCCTTTCCTCGTTCTATTTTCCTTTTCCTATACATTATACTTCGATGCTTAATCCCTTTCTTCTCTGCTCCACTCTCTCTAGTGATCACCATGTTTGCATGCTTATGTTGTCTATATGCATCCCACGTAACCTCTGTTGAAATTTTAAATTTTCTAGTTACACAATTACAATTACTTAATCCAATAGAATCTGTAGTAGGATCACTGAAAGATAGACAATCATGGATACAATATAACATAAATATTATCCCATGAAACCCTCATGGGGGAGAAAACCCAACATTCAAAATCATCAATATAGATTCCTTCAACCAGTACAATGATGCACTATATCTCTCCAAGAAAGACCAAGACCAAAACACCAAAATAACCAGTCTCCAATACTTGTGTGTTGGACCTTCTTATGCGCTCCAAGATGCACAAGAGAAGTGTGTGAGTGTGTTTCAAAATGAGAGGAACCTATCATCTATTTATACACAATAATGTCTCTTGAAGATACATGACTCTTGACCTAACTAACCCATAATAAGTAAAATACCAATAATACAATAATTTCTGTTGAGCGAACTTGTACAATATAATTATAATAACCTTTTAAAGGTTTGACTAAAACAAATATACAAGAATATCTTCCGTAGTTACACAAAAAATATTAACACTCCCTATTAACTAGGAAGGTATTCTTTCTAGACACATACTCCAAGTCTGATACCACACGAGCTCACATCCATTGACTGTTGAACATGTGAATCTATACATCCTCAAATATCCATAGTGCAACATGACTTCACCCCATGCAACCAAGGTCTGTGGGTAGCTCTCAATAACTACAACATTTCCCCAGGACATCCACTCCCTGCGATGCATCAATAGCTAATCATGTGCACTCCTATCTTGATGCCATCCCTTTTTCATGTTGGATGAGATCCACCAGACTCAGTGCAAACCCTTTTTCATGCTAGAAGAGATTTTTCCATACTCAGTGCCAACCCTTTTTCATGTTGGATGAGTTCCACCTATCACTCCCTATGAAGAGGGACCACACCAAGCTTGTCCCTGAAGTACTCAAACTTTGTCCTCGACAACGGCTTGGTGAACACATCCATAACCTGATCCTCGATAGTCATGAACTGGAGCCCCACTACTCCCCTCTATACCATATCCCTGATATAGTAGTATTTTATCTCAATATGATTCAACCTGTCATGGAACACCAGATTCTCTAACAACTTCATGCAACACTGGTTGTCACACCAAATGTAGGTCACCTCCAATCAGAGAACAAATAACCTAGACAACAACTTCTGAATCCATATTGCTTCTCTTCTCGCTGCACATGTTTCCACACACTTAGCTTCAACCATACTAAGTGCTACACATGACTGCTTTCTGCTGCTCCACGAGACCATACTGGATCCAAGACTGAAACAATATCAGGAAGTGCTCTTCCGGCCAAGAATACTATCGACCCAATATGAATCTGAGTATCCATACAATCAAAACTCATGGTCAGATCTATTCCAGAGACAATGATCTAGAGTACCCTTATGGTACCTCAACACATGTTTTGATGTAGCCAAGTGAACCTGTCTAGGCTGCTCCAAATGTTGACTTAGGGTGTTCACATCAAAAAATATATCTGGTCTTGTGTTCATCAAATACATCAACGAGCCCACTATCTGCCTTTATAAGGTAGAATCCACAATATCTGAAGTTGTATCCTACAACAACTTAAGATTTGATACCATCGGGGTAACCATGGCCTTACAGTTCAACATCTCGAACCTCTTCAAGATTTCCACAACATACTTTCCTTGATTTAGGAAAATCCCATCTAATCTCTACCAAACTTCTAGTCCCAAGAAGTAGTGCATCATTCCTAAATCTTTCATCTCAAATTTTGTATACAATTTTCTCTTACATTCAATGATGAGATTTTCCGCACCTGTAAGAAACAGGTCATATACATACAACAATAGAATCACTGGTTCACCATCCTCAACCTTAAATTAAAGGTTAGGATCTGCACTACTCTTGGTAAAACCCAATCTCATCAAAAAATTGTCAATCCTACCATACCATGCTATAGGTGCTTGCTTCAATCCATATAAATCCATCTTTAATCTGCACACATGAGTCTCCCTATCATGTGTCTCGAATTCAAGTGGTTTCTGCACATAAACTTTCTCTTTTATTTCACCATTCCATAAGGTTGTCTTTACATCCATCTGGTGCACCTTCCATTTCATCATAGCGGCCAATGAAAATATAGTCCCGATCGAGTTATATCTTGCTACAGGAGAAAAATTTTCTTCGTAGTCAATTACTTCCTTCTGAGAGAAACTTCGAGCCACAAATCTTGTCTTATATTTTTCAATACTGCCATCAAATACGTGTTTCATCTTGTAGATCCATTTCGAACTCACCACAAATTTTTAATTTGGTCTGGGAACCACATCCCAAACATCATTCCACTTAATGGACTGGTATTCCTCTGCCATGGCATCTTTCCATACTTTATATTCTGTAGCCTCTTCATAAATGGAATGTTAGTTGACGATAAAAATCGCAATGAGGTTTTCGCTCGCAAAGTATTGCTAAATCCTATTATTTAAACTAAGCTAATGATATATAATACTAGTAGGTGGGACCCCCTTGTAGATTGGAGGATCCGAGATAGTCTTATTACAAATTTTATGCTGCTGGTTCGGTGATGCTTACAGGGTTCTAGATGATTGATGATGAAATCTTGGTTTTATTTACGACATATGGTAGATGGATTATGCATGTTATGTGTTGGTTCTATTGCTCTAAACTCTAAATTCCATGTATGAATGGATTATATTCACTATTATCACATTGCTATTGGCACCATGCTTCACCACAAGTTACACCTGCACAAGACACATGTTAGTGATCACAAGAGACAAGAGCAATATGGAAAAAAAAATCCAAGAAGAAGGAACTAAACTATGCTATGCTATGTTATACTATATGCATTTGAAATTAAAGAAATTGATGTTAGTCCTAACAAGCAATGTTAGTGTCTATACGTTTTTTATTGAGTTATATGGGGCGCATGTGATATATGTTATAGTATGTTTTTTTCAATCGTTAATATGGATCGGGTGGCGCATTTGACAAGCAATGTATGCATGTTTCGATGCATGGATTAATGGCATGGGTTAATGTTGGCTGGTTGGCATGTACTACGTAATTGAATGAGGAGAGGATGGAAGTGACATGCATTTACTGCACATCACTCCATACTTCTCCCACTAGCCGCCACCCTAGCTTGGTTATTGTTCATTTGATTTTCCTCGTGGTTAAGCTCCGATATTCAGGAGAGGAAGGAACTTCTCGACCAAGCTCACATTTTTAAGGCCATTTGGTTACAGGTATGTTTTTTTCACCCATCCATGAACTCGCTCTTTTTATGAAATAAATATTGGCTCGATGATGTATTGGTCTATGTTTTTCTTGAGGCTGGCAATTGTATAAACTTGTGGTGTTTCTCTGGAATGGTTATTTGTGTGTTATTCATTGCAAATGGAAAATTGGATGGTTGAAGTTGTGATTTCGTGGACTATTCTGTGTGAAGGAAGCCGTGATGTCTCTTTGTTGTCTCTATGGGTTTTTGTTGGAGGGTTTCATTCGGTTTGGACTTGCTGGCTGTCTCCTCACAGTATTGTAATCGTACCCAGTCGTATTTGGTGTTATGGGGTTGTTGTGTATGATTTGAACCACCTTTGGGTCACTACATATCATTTTCCACCTGGTCATGGGCTCGTTTTATGTTATTGGTATCTACACAGTTGGTTATGGTGGCTATTATGCCAAGAGGATTTCTTTAGGGTTGGTTGCTATTACTTGAGCTCTGCATTT